>PVLD010005058.1:0-108124 GCA_004027595.1 Dinomys branickii | reverse complement strand
GAGACTGGTAGCATGTCTCCGATGATCTCCTATCTTAGAACCACCCACACTTCAAAAGTACCAAAACACTCACTGAGGTGGTATCAGTATCAGTAAAAAAAAAAAAAAAAAAGAATTAAAGATAATCCAGATATAACACAGAATATCAAATTAGTAGGTGAAGACAGGAAAATGGTTACTGTAATCATACTCAAATTCAAAAGACTATAGGAAAGTTTGAGGTACATGGATGTAAGAGAACCATTTTAACATGTAGAGATTAAAACTAGTGTCTGAGGTAAAGGTACACTGGATGAGATTATCAACAGATTAGATACAAGAAGATATGCTAATGAAAACTACCTAAAACAGGGAAAAAAATGAACAGAGCATCAGTGAGGCATAGGACAATTCTAAACATTCTAGTGGATTTATGATGGGAATCCTCAGAGAGGCACATAATGAAAGAAAAAACCAGGGGTAACAGTCAAAAGTTTTTATAATTTTTTTTTGTACTGGAAACTGAATTCAGGATCTTGTGCTTGCCAAGCAAGGTGCTGTGCTACTGAACTACATCCCCAGCTCAAGGTTTTGTAATTTAATAAAATAATACATTCGCCAATCCCAGAAGCTCAACAAACTATAAGCATAAGATAGAAACATAAAGTTACATCAAAGTATATCACAGTCAAATTACTTAAAACCAGTACACAAGGGGGAGGTCTGTAGCTCAATGGTAGAAAACGTACCTAGCATGTATAAGGCCCTGGGTTTGGTCCCCAGTACTGTCACCAAAAACGAAATGGAACCAAACCAAACCCAAATCCAAAAGCTGCAAAATGTCAGCGTGGTGGTGGCACACATCTGTAATCCCAGCACTCAGGAGGAGGACCTCTGCAAGTTCGAGACCAGCCTGGGCTACAAAGTGAGCTCAAAACCAGCCTGAACTGCACAGCGAGACCCTCTCTCAAAAAGACAAAAAAAACAAAAAGCAAAACCAAAAGCTGTGAGAGAAAAAGTCACATCCCTATGGGTGATAGATTTCCCCTAAGGAACGATGCAAGCTAAAAGACAACATAGCAACACATTCAGAGTACCTGAAGAACACAAATGTACACAACTGCTTCTACCAAAAAAACTTTTCTAGACACATTAAAAACTTTAAGAATTTAATAGTACCCAGATCAAAATCCAGATTTTTACATAGGAATGGAAAACACTAGATATAATTACATAGTAAATATAACTATTGTTTCTTCTTATTAAAATCACCTTAGCCAGGTATGGTGGCCTACACCTATAATCCTAGTACTTGGAAGGTTGAGCAGGAGGACTGTCATGAGTTCAAGGCCAGCCTGGGCTACACAGTGAGTCCAAGGCAAACCTGAACTATACAGTGAGGGCTTATCTCAAAAAAAAAAAAAAAAAGCCCAAAACCAAAACCTCCTTTAGGTACAATATTAACAATCATATTACATATAAACCTCCATTTAAAAGACCAATATTTCAGATAGGATTAAAAAAAGCAAAACCTAACTGCTGACTCTAAGAAATATACATTAAATATAAAGATATTGTGAGGCACAGGAGCACATGCCTGTAATCCCAGTTCTCAGGAGGCTGAGGCAAGAGGACTGCCATGAGTTTGAGGCCAGCCTGGGCTACATCATGAGTTCAAGGCCAACATGAACTACATAGTGAGGCTCTGTTTCAAAAAAAACAAACAAAAGATGCTACCATTATTAAATGTAAAATTTAAAAAAATTAGGATGTTAACAATTAGAAGGAGGGCTGGAGGTACAGCTCAGTGGGCTAAGTGCTTGCCGCTGAGCACTAGGGCCCTGAGTTCGATCCCCGGTCCCGGAAAAAAAAAAAAAAACAATTAGAAGGAAATGGGAGGTATTAAGTTAATATCCAATAAAGGAGGTAATAGAAAAGAGAAATGTTTCTACCATAACTGAGGTCTATTCATAATGGTAAAAGATCAATTTGTCAGGACATAATTCAAATGCTAATACAGCTAGGAGCAAAGCTTTGTAACACATAAAGCAAAAATTAGTAAAACTCCAAGGAACAGACAAACCTACAATTATAGCCAGAGAGCCCACTTCTCAGTTTAAAAGGATCCAAGCAATACACAATATGTTCTTGAACAGAAAAATTAAATGAGAAACCAGTAATAAAAATATCTGTGAAAAATTCCTAAATACTGTACTATCTTTGAAAACATGAATGTTGGGCCATAGAAAAGGTCAAAGGAAAACTAAAATATTCTGATGAAATGTTATGAAAACACAACTTATCAGTATATGTAGGATGCAAGTGAAATAGAACTTAGAAGTTTTCTGTTCTGGCCTTAAATCAAGGCCAGCAGTTTTCTGAAGCTGTTGGTTTCAAGCAGGAGCCTAAAGTGATATCCTTCTATGGTCTGTTGGCCATTTCAGAACTTTAGAAATGTAATGGGCAATTCATTAGAAAGAAACAAATAACTAAATAAATTTTACGAGAGGACTTCAAGATGGAGACCGGGTGGGCAGCAGAGAGAGAACCTCCTGGAGGAATGCCACTCAGACAAAGGAATATAGGAATATAGCAACATGTGAAGGTCAGAAAGGAAAGAGGTGGGTATCCTGAACTCAGGAAGGATCTGAAATGGGAATTGAAGCCCTCGGAAAGACTAAGCAAAACCTCTGCTGGAGGAAAGGATCGGAGATCTGCCATGCGCAGTCGGAGGGAGAGGAGAAGGAGGAAGTCACCGCTCCTGGAAGTTTTCTGCTTTCATTTTTTCTCCTGAGACAGGGTCTCACTAGAGAAGTTTTCTTTTTTCATTTTTTCTCCTGAGAGAGGGTCTCACTATGTAGTGTAGGTTGGCCTTGAACTCCTTATGTAGCCCAGGCTGGCCTTAAACTCACAGCAATAGGTGTGCACCACCACACCTGGTGAGAGAAATTTATAGTTCTAAATAGTTACAGAAGAAAAAAGTCTCAAATCAATGATATCTGTAAGCACTGCTCCAGATGCATTACTCATAGGACTTAAAAGAAAAAAAAAAAGAAAATAGTCCTAAGAGCTGGAAACAAAAAAAGACTATGGACCATGCAGAATGGAAAACAGTGCAGCTATAATAAAGAATGTGGAAAATCCTTATTAACTGACATAATATGACTTCCAGGATATACTGATAAAGGGGAAAAGCCAACTTCCATAGAGCTTATACAGTTTGCTATCTTTGAAGAAATAGAATGCATTCATATACAAGCCTTACAAAAAAGGAACAAAGGATGGGTAAAACAGAAAATAAAAGTTATTTATTTACCTAGGCAGAGGCATGAATGGATATAAGAGACATGAGGTACAATGAGGCCTCTCTTTTTTTTTGAGACAGGGCTTTACTGTGCAATTCAGGCTGGCCTTGAGCTCACTTTGTAGCTCAGGCAGGCCTTGAACTCACAGTGATCCTCCTGCCTCAGCCTCCTGAGTGCTAGCATTATAGGAGTGTGCCACCACACTCAGCCAAGTGATGCTTCTCTTAGTATACTGTTTCTTGGTACAGTTTTGCCTTTTGGAAGCAAGTTACTATACTTTCAGATCACCAAAACGAAATTCTATAAGTAAAGATGAAAGGGAGTTAAAAAAAAATCTACTAAAACTGAAAGCAAACTGAAACAAACTCACCTGTATTTTAAGGTAAAAACATACCTAATCTGAAGAGGGAAGAAAGAATCTAAGTAACTTATAAATGAAATACATTTGTCCAATGCCATCAGTCATGAGTAGGGGAAGAGCAGGTCAGAACTGCAAAAAATACTGAATAAACAATTCTGTGATAAGGGTACATCTAAATTCTAAAAATAATTTTGATATAGCTTAGGTTTGACTACTAAGGCAAAAAAAAAAATTTCTGAAATGTCCTAAATACAAAGGGCCAGAGGAGAGGGAATGAGAGAAAGGGGGAGTTTATCCATTCACAAGCTGCAAATAGAAGGACAAAAGACCACTCTACATTCTTGAATGTATGTTGAAATCTGAAACACTATTAAAACTCTCTAGATGCCACTGTATCCTGCTTCCAACTACCACCAATTCAGAAACAGTAATTTCTCCTTACTGACTGCACGACTATCCCAAAGCTTTCCAGCTTTGAGTAAGCTTATCTTCCTCAAATTTCCACTGTAAAATACCCTGACTTTGTAGATCTGGCAGACAATTTTCCAACTGCTCCCCAGCTTTGCTGCTGGTGGCTAAGGGAACTCCTCCCAGGACCTCTCCTTTTCTTCTGGCTAGCGTTTCTTATGGTAATAAATCCTATTATTTCAGAGATGTCTCAGTCTCAAGAGTTTTGGTTTAATAAGTCTGAACTAATGAATAAATGCTGACGTTGTTAGAACTAATATTCCCAAAGTAGGAAAAAGGAGATACAAATATGGAATTAGAAAAAGAATAGAATGCTGTATAGTTTAAAATTAGAGGCACTGGCATAGGCATGTGATTTCTCAAATGTATGTACGTATGTGTACACATATGTGTACATATGTGCACACACGTGCCCCCCCGCCCCCCCAGATCTGTCTGCTTAAGGAATCTGAGGCAAAGACATCCAAGCAATATACACAGCCAGCAGTCAGGTCTTGGTTTCTAACAGCAAGGTGAACCTGAATATGTGATACCAAAAAGGAAGAAAATGTGTGTCCTGGGGACTAAGCCTTCTGCCTGTGGGACAGGGAGCTACCTTCAGCTAGATAATGCCAGAATTATACTGAATTAGAGGACACCCAGTTGATGTCCACTGCAGAATTGATTGCTTGCAGGTGGGGAGAAATTCCCACACTTAGGGTAGGAACTGATCGCTGTGGTGCAAGGGAGGAATATGAGTCATTAATTTTTCTACACTGCAGGGTATTTGAATGTTCCCCACTGTTTGAATAAGTATTACTTATTAAATTGAGGGGGGAAAACAGAAACTCTGTAATAAGAAAGCAGGCAGTATTTTGACCAAGTGATGAAAATAAACAGCGTAATAGAAGTACAGACAGACAACATGTGTCTCTAGATGAGACATTCTGAGAAAAAGATGTAGTACTTATGTATTCAGCTAAGAATGCACAATCTGAATCTAATGAGGAAACATCATACGAACCCAAACTGAGGAATAGTCTGTTGAAAAGAAAAAGAGGGGAGGTATGTATTATTCAAACATACCAATGTCATCAAAGATAAAGGGTGAGGAAAGTTTCCAGATTTAAGGAGACTAAAAAAGGCAACTAAATGTAATACTAAACCTAGAATGGATTCTGTTCTGAAGGGAAAAGAAATGGTATAAATTAGGACACATTTGGTGAATTAAACTGGAATACTGTTAAAAAGTAGATAAAGACAGTAGGTCAATTCCCTGATGTTAATAAACTACCATGGATACAGAGGATTTTATTTCCATGAATATATACTGAGGTAATTAGAGGTACAGTACCAGAATGTATGTAGCTTATTCTCAAATGATTCAGAAAATGTCATATAGGAGCCAGGTATGGTGGCACACATCTGTACATCCAGCACTCAGGGGGCTGAGGCAGGAGGATCGCTCAGAGTTTACGACCAGCCTGGGCTACAAAGTGAGCTCAAGACTAGCCTGAACTGCATAGCAAGATCCTGTCTCAAAAAGACAAAAAGAATAAAAAGGAAAGAAAGAAAATGTCATATAGAAAGAAGAAGAGAGAGCCAAAGCATGGTGGCGCATACCTGTGATTCCAGCACTGGAGAGGCTGAGGCAGGAGGACTGAGATGAGTTCGGGCCAGCCTGGGCTACATAAGCAAGTTTAAGACCAGCCTACACTATACAGTAGACTCTATCTCAAAAAAAATAAATAAAAATTAAAAGGAGGAAGAGAGCAAGTAGAGAAGGGAAAGTATAAGCTTCTTTTAAGAGGAAGTACAGTGAGTGACAGAGTATAACTATATACATAAAACAAAGCAAATGCAGCAGACTGTTAATAAAAGATGATCAAGCTAGGCGTGGTGGTACATGCTTGTAATCCCAGGACTCAGGAGGCTGAGGCAGGAAGACTGCTGTGAGTCTGAGGCCAGCCTGGGCTATGTAGCAGGCTCAAGGCCAGTCTGAACTCCACAGTGAGATTCTGCTCAAAACAAAAAACAAACCAAAAAAGAACAACAAAAAAAGAAAGCAAAAAAGGTGATCAAATAATTTCTTCAAAATTGAAGAAGTTTTCTGTTAGTTCAAAATTATTTCAAAATTATTCCAACTAAAATGTTTTTAAAAATACAGATCACCTGGATATGATTTAATAACTTCATGTTTTTGATGTAGTCCCTGCTTTACACATATAGCAATAATAAAATACAGAAACAAAAGAACAAAAGCATATATTTAGCCTCACAACCATAATATACATTTTCATAAACCCAAAATAAAACAGAAATTTAAAGTAGTGTGCAAGGCCAAGCCACAAGCCTGCACGGGCTTGGAAGCCAACATCGGCAGCTAGCAGTTCGGTTCCTCTGGAGTAAATGGTACTTAAAGCTCTGTATACACAGAGAGTAGTCAGACTTGCTAGTTGTAGCCAGGCATGCTGATGAAAAAGGCTTGATATCTGCATGGGATGCAAAAGATTACATTCTGCTGTGTTCTGAATGCAACCTACAAAGATTTAGTAGGCCACTTACCTCGTTATTTGAAAGGCACTTAATAGTTTCACAGTTTCCATGAGAAGAAAGCTTATTAGCATCTGTCTCCCATGCCACAAAAAGGAGCTTCTGACCCATTGAGTTTAAGCATTCTAAAACACTGCAAAGTAGTAGAAGACATCAAGGTAAGAATAATTTTTTATAGCCTGGTGGTTATTTCTGTATCTATACTGTCCAATATGGTAGCTACAACATGTAGGTATGTAAATTACAGTAAACATTCAGTCCCTCAATTGTTCTAGTTACATGTGATTAGTAGTTACAACACTAGGTATCATAGATCCACTATCTACAACACCAGATAGCACAGATACAGAACATCTTCATCACTGTAGAAAACCACATTGGATAGTACTGCTCTCACAAGGAGGGGAAAGACAAACAAGAAACACGCCCAAAGCTCTCCATCAAAGTTTAGGTCAGAGTTTAAGGAATTGATATATTCATTGTGATCTAGATTCACACCATTTTTGAGCCTGTTTTGGGGTTTTGTTTGTTTTTTCCAATTTGGGCAATATGTCAAGGGTGCAGATCAATTCTTCTAACCAAAATACCAACAAGTCTACCACCTTCTCCAGTGTTATCTAGTTTCAAAATATCCCAGTCTCTTACTTTTCAGTAAAATATACCACTCTAGCCCAGCTATTAGATTCAGAAAATTACAAATTAAATGTTCTTGTTTAGAACCGAAAAACATTACCTTGTGTTTGGGTGCTGAACTTCTGTTCTGTTTCTTGGCTTTTGGCCTGTTGCTTGCAGTTTTTGGTGACTACCTAGTGACTCTAGATTGAGTTCTGCAATCTAGAAAAAATAAAGTTGCAAAAATCATCAAATTTGTTACACAGCATTTGATGTTAAAAGAAATAAAAAACAAAACTTATTTGAGTGGTGTTACTTGATTCTTTAGGCCATGGCTTTGCCATTGCAATAGTCCTGGCTGGCTTCAGTAATTACCAGCTGGTTTCTGGCAGTTTATCTAAGAATGGCAATCTGTTACCAGCTACTTGTATAGTTACATGAATATGGAAAAGGATGAGTAAAAAGGGATGGGAATTTTGGCACATCATTCCATACACAAATTATCTAAAATGTAGTTCTCTGCAAATGTACAATTTTGGGAAATAATAAAACAATGGCTTTTATAGTAAAATCGAAAAAAACAACACTAGTTTAATTAAAAAAGACATGAAATGTCTATTCTAATTGATGTTTCCTCTTCTGTGAAGTAGAAATCTACTTGAGAGTTGTGATACAGAAAATGAAATGCAAAACAATTTTTTTCTGAACTAAGGATTTAGACCCAAGACCTTACACATACTACTATAATACTTGCACCACTGAGCCTGAGCTACATTCTCAGCTCTCTATATTTTGAGACAGGGTCTAAGGTGCCCAGGCCAGCCTCAAAATTGGCAGTCCTACTCCTTCAGACTCCCAAGTAGCTGGGCTTACAGGTATGTACCATCACACCCAGCTCACAATTAAAAAAAAAAGAAAAAAACTTCTACAGAGTTACAGAAAAGTTACAAAGACAACACAGTTTGTATATATCATTGAGCCATTTTCTTATTAGTAATAGAGTAATTTTGTATTTCTGTCACAATTAATGAGCCAGTATTGATATATTAATATTAACTAAAGCCCATGCATAACTCAGATTTCCTTACTTTTTATCAAAGTATGATATAATTTTCAGTGTAAACTAAGTAGACCATGTTCTTAAAATATGGAGTGAGCATATCTGAGGGTTCCAGAGACCCTTTCAGAATGAGTTCTTTTCTCCAAATGCACAACTGAACAGAATGAATATAAAATCAGATACAAAAATAGTCAGGAATGGTGGTGCACACCTGTAATCCTAGCACTTGGGAGGCTGCGGTAAGAGGATCACTGCAAGTTTGAGGCCAGCCTGGGCTACAAAATGAGCTCAAGGCCAGCCTAAACTGCATAGCAAGACCCTGCCTCAAAAAGACAAAACAAAACAAAACAAAACCCTGCTTCTATTGAGTGAAACATTAAAGAAATTTACAAAGTATGTAAAACAATGATATTCTTTCCATTCATTTTTAAAAAATGTTATGCCATATCCATAAAAATAAATTTTGTTAATGAGTTTATTATTTGATATTTTAAAGAAATCAATAGATATTAAATATTATTCTCATATTTAATTTCTAATATTGTAAATGTTGATACATGTGAGCCACATACACAAAACCTCATTGAGGGTAAAGAAGTCTTGAGACCAGAAAGTTTTTAGCACCTATGACGATTTTGAGAGGAGCTAAACGACAAGTATTTTTTCTAAATCAGGTTTTACTGGCTTATAGCAGCACTCACTTGTTAACACACTCTATGGCTGCTTTGTTCTATAATGGCAAGTTGAACAGTTACAATAGAGACAGTATAGCCTGCAAATCCTACAGTATTTATTATCTGGCTTTTATTTTAATAAAAGCAATGTATAATAAGTCTGGTGTGGAGCACAAACATGCTTTGGAATCTGACAAACCTGGATTTAAATGAATTTTTGGTTCCACTTGATTAGTAGTAGGAGCTCAGACAAGTGATCTAAGCTTTCAAAACCTTAGAATGCTCAGATATAAAATTGGCTGCTGTGATGATTAAATAACAATTAAAACAGTAGGCTCAGAAAGAGCTCAGTATATGGCAATTATTTTATCTACATGTCCAAATAAGATCTGAGAATGTTCATGTAGTAGAATGCCCTTCTACCACAATGACACAAAACAGCATTCTGGCTTTAGTTATTATTCTATATGGATGATTTATTTCATAATAGAGTTCATTTACTTCATAATATGATGGAACTTATGCAGTGGGACAATCTAATGCAATGTAATAAAATCTTTCAAAAATTCCATCCTCTTCAATATCCTCCTTATTCTAATTTATACCCATTGAACTGCTGCTGAAACAAAGGTATGTGCCCCCAACCACAAAAGAACAGAAATCTATGTAGAATTTTAATTACTACAATTATTAGCATCAGCTACAATGCTAAGTGTGGTGCTTAATGCATTCAAAACGCTGTGAAAGAGCTCATTTACCCCCACCAAAATCCCATACAGCTATATTCCCATTTTATAGATTTAGAAGCAACTTTTTCAAAGAAATTGCCTAGATACAGCGAAGACTCCAGGGCCTATATTTGAAAATGGATAAGATTAATTTCAGAGACTACTCAACCACTATGTTATGTTAGTTAGATGGGTCTTAATTCCTGAGGTGAGCTCAGCTTCAATCACATTCTCATTTTTACAAAGAAAGATAACAACGTAAGATGATGATATGCGATTGTCTGATCCACTCCCATAATTTTTTGCTTTATGTAGCCCAGGGTAGCCTTAAACTCATGGCAATCCTCCCATCTCAGCCTCCCAAACGCTGGGATTACAGGTGTGCACTACCATACCCGGTTATGCTCCCATAATATTAAAGGCAAACACACTGGTCAAAAATACTAACCTTCTTTGGACCATATTTAAGAAAATACTGAGCCAATTCAAGGGCTGTTCTAGCGTCTTCTGTGGCATCATGACCAAGCCTGTTTGGACGATGTATGTCCTTCCTGGGAAGTCAAGGTAAAACTGACATACCTAGCAACATTTTTGATGATAAGCTCTGTCAACCACATCAAATGTTCTAGTTAAACACAAAGTTTCAACACTGATAAACAGTGTTCTAGTTAAACATAAAATTTCAAGATTGTGATAGATTCACATCACAATCAAGAATCTTTTATTCCGGCTAATTACCAGACCTTAAGAGAGGAGCTGAAGATACAGAATCATTAGGAATGGTTTTGTCCATAGCAAGCATATCATCCTGACAAAAGGCTCTCAGCCATCATTTCTTAGCTCTAAAAACTATCGAAAGCTACCTTTCAGAAATTTTCTGTTCATACACAAGTGTCTAAATGTACTTAAGTTCTTTCTGTTTTCATAAAAGTTACATCATTTATGTCTATATGAATATCTAAATCTAATCCATATCGTATTATATTATAGCAATACCTAGGAAATCCCATTTTATTCTAAATATTATTAAAGTCTCTATACTAGTAAACACAGATCTCTTGAACAAAGTGTTCAATAATATAACCATAATTTATTTAACCAGTTTTCTAGAATATTTTCAGCTTTTTCTATTTTGAATCATATTATAACGAACATCTTTGTATTTGTAAACATATCTATTTAATATAGGTATGTTAAATTTTGAGATTTTGGCTAACTAACTTTTCTAGCCTTTGTTATCTGCTCCTATTCATCAAGCCCCTTCTCTATTCCCATATTTCTTCATTTCACAAGAAATGAAAGGAATCATGTTTACAAACTAACAGGGAGAGCGAGACTCTGAATTTTGCAATATGTATTAAATTAGATATCACATGCTAACTTACATGCAATTATCAGGACAGTATTATAATATGTAAATAAACCTACCCCAAAATAGCTTTGGCTAAGAATTTTAGCTTAAATCTTCTGCCCTTTTCTCTGACATAAAGCAGTGAGGTATCAATAACATATGGATGTATCATCTGAGGAGAAAGAAAATATAGAACAAGTAGCATTTTATGTGAAAGGAAAAAAATAAGTTGGGGATAGAAGAGTTCAAGGCTTTAGATATGAGATAAATGGAATTGCATTTATATTAGAAAAGCAAAGTCTTAAATCAGATACGCACTTGCAATGCTCTGAGATCCAAGTCTAGCAAATGTCCCACTAACACAGCATTAGGAGGAAGTAGTGCTCTTAATTGCTTCTGTACATCTTTGAGTTTGGTTGTCACTGAGTTAAGAATAGTCTTTGTGATTCCTGAAAAGCTTTCAATAAAAAAAGAAAAACAGACAGGCCATAATATTAAAAAGGTTTCCTTCCTAGAAAGTTCTTTAAGAAGAGAAATAACGTATGCTCCATGTAGAAAAAGTTGAAAATACAAATAAGCAGAAGAAATTAAAAATTAGTCATAATCTCATCATCCAGAGATTATCATGTTTTATTCTAGTAAATATCTTTCCTTTTTTTCTTTTATTTTGAAA
The DNA here is from genome assembly GCA_004027595.1 of Dinomys branickii. Taxonomy (NCBI): domain Eukaryota; kingdom Metazoa; phylum Chordata; class Mammalia; order Rodentia; family Dinomyidae; genus Dinomys; species Dinomys branickii. The sequence goes on along the minus strand of PVLD010005058.1, from coordinate 96,381 downwards.
CAGGGTTTGGCTAAATTGCCTCAGCTGGAGCTGAACTTGTGATACTTCTGCCTCAATACCTTCCCACCCTGCCAGTTACCTGGGATTACAGGTGCGGGCTACTATATCCCACTTTTTTATAATAACATATTTTATAACAACACAATCATAGTACACATGCTGCTTTGCCTCATGATTTTGTCTCTTTCCATATATCATAAGTATGCTTATTAGTAGCTAAAGTATTCTGTTACATGGATATAACTTTTTAATTGTCTACTTTCAGATATTTATATTTCCACATTTTGTAATACTATGACAAATATGCTTGTACATACTTCGCTACACACATGACTACTATTTAAGAACACATCTAAGGGCCAGTGTTACAGCTCAACAGCACAGCACCTGCCTGCCTGGCAAGTGCAAGATCCTGCGTCTGATTCCTGGTACCAAAAGAAAAGGAATACTGTCTTAGAGCCAGGTGTGGTGGTGCATGCCTGTAATCCCAGTCTTGGGAGGCTGAGGCAGGTGGACTGTTGCAACTTTGAGACTAGTCTGGGATACTAAGTGAGCTTGAGGCCAGCTTGAACTGCACAGCAAGATCCTGTCTCAACAAAAGACAGAAAAAGAGACTACCGTCTTAATTATCAAATCTGCTAATAGAACAGTGTATATTGCTGTCATAATCTCTCTGTGTGAGCATGAATGTATAGGTGTAACTTCAACAGACTGAAACAGTAATGTTTCAATCAGGTTTTCTTTGCATATCATTGTATGTACATTTTAAAATTACAGGCTAATCTTTAGGAAAATAGACTACAATTTAGATCTTCCAATTTCTGTTACAGAAAAGATTAACTTTGGTTTTTGAGGTCAACGCAGATTAAGCACTAAGATCTGTCAAGTACTACCCTACAGAACGGTCAAGCATGACCCTACAGATTTTCAGATGAGGTCTTACCAGAAAGCAAAACTTCCTTCCAGCTGTTTGGCAGTTGCTAGATAATGAATACAAATGGGAAATTCTAGGACAAGGAAGATAATACTCTGCTGACTTAGTATCACAAGAATATTAGTGAATACAAAAAGGTAAAAACTATACATGAACACTGTACAATTTCAGTACTAATAACAAGGTGTTGTGCAAGCCTTTTCTTTGATAATATATAGGTAGGTAAAACCTAAGCAAGCAGAAGCTATGGGCTTTTCCTGTTAAATCTTACTCCGTGATACTTCGGATAGGTGTAGGAAGAGCTAAAGGTGACATGAAAAATACCCAGTGAGGTAGTCCACGATCTTGTCATCAGGTTTGACCAGTTCATCCATAATACAGCAGCCCCCTTCAGCTACCAGTGAGATGCGTGTTACTTCTCTCCCCTTGGAGGTCAGGCACTGAAAGACCAGGATACAGTCAGTCCGCTCAACTGTGAAAGTTACCACTTCCTCTGATTGTCCACAGGAAGTCATCTGCCACCTGCACAGAACTACCAAACTCACTGGAGCAATAGCAAAGTTGTTTGCTTCCTATAGGATCTAGTATGAATGACATGTTCTAGGCTGCTGACTTGTTATACTTAAGGGAAGTAACACAGATCAACTTCTATAGGAAAGGATAGTTACTAAGTAACAACTTTCCTGATAGTTACCAAGTAATAACCTTTCCTCAAGGAAGATGAATGGAAAAAATATCAATCATAATTATATCTACCATATATGGACTGTACTTTATGGTAAGTACCAGTAATAGGTAACTTTTATTAAGCATACTCTAACCTTCTAAGGTAAGTCTTTATTATTAAGCCCACCTTTACAGAAAGAGAAGCTGAGGATGAGAGGGAAGGGCACTTATCTACCAACTACACCTGGTATGTCAGTCTCTAAAACTTTAGCTTTTAGCCGATCTATTAAGAATTAAGAGCTGGACATGGTGGTGCATGCCTGTAATCCCAGCACTCAGGAGGCTGAGGCAGGATTGCTGCAAGTTTGTGGCCACCCTGGGCTACACAGTGAGTCAAGACCAGCCTGAACTTCATAGCAAGACCCTGTCTCAAAAAAAAAAAAAAAAAAAAAAAAAGGAATTAAGGAACTGATTGTTGAGTACTGAAAGAGGATACAGTCTTTAAAAAAAGATTTGCTAAAATTGGGCAAAGAAGGACACAAAGAATGGTAGAGCAGGGAAATCCTGCTTTTGATTATCAATGTATAAAATAAAGGTAAATCAATGGTAATTAACGCAATCTTCATAGCAACAGTAACTACATACTTATTCAAAAGATAGTAAACTTTTAATATTATGTAAAGACTTGATTAAACATGGCAACTAGTTAGAAAATTTATTATGCTTATTCTTCATCTAGAACAAAAATCTGAATTTTCTAAAATGTGAGTGAAAGAGCCTACTTCTAGCTACTGAAACTGAATGCACCGGTTCAGCAAACTCAATAATCATCTTCCACTAAATCCCAGTTTGCAACATTCCAGCTGAAAAATCATGAGTATCACTTACTATTTCACAGTCAAGTCCAAAGAGAGGACTGTTGTCTGTTATAGAACCATTACATTCGGTAGGTATAAAGTTTTCATAGTCAGGAGAACCTAAGAGGAAAAAGGAATAAAATATTTATCTTCAGAATCAGAGATGGTAAACAGCACTCTTAAGACTCATCCAGGGAAACCAAAATACCACTTGTTAGTTATCTTGTCTATGTTAATTGCTACAAAAACAGAGGCAATCTCTGTCCTTCAGTTTTTCTGTATCTACTCAATTTTATATTCTGAAAAGCCAAGTGTGATGGCGCACACATAATTCTGGCACCAAGAGGCTAAGGTAGGAGGACTGCCACGAGTTCAAGAACAGGCTGAGCCATATAGTGAGTTCAGGGCTAATGTGAACTACACGGTGACATCCTGTCTCAAAAAAAAAAGAAAGAAAAAAACCACCTGAACAAATAATGGGAGCCTCCTGTTACAAGCCCTGAACTTTCTGATAGTTACCAAGTAATAACTTTTCCTCTTTATCAGAGGGGAAATTACAACAAAATTATGTCTAAATCCAAAGTCAAGGGATTCTTTCCATCTAGGCACCAAGACAGAATGCATAAAGTATACATGACTACATGTGGCATTTTTCTTTCCTATATAAAGCAAGAGGAAACAAGAAAGAGATTTCACCATAGTAGACATCTAAAATAATTGTAGGGCAGGCAGAAAGTGGGAGTAACATTCACTATGTGCACCTCTCCACCTAATTCCACCTAATTCAGAAATTTATGTACATTTTTGGAATCATAAACTAAAAATTCCTTACTGTGGCTCAACTGCAGGTTTAGGGTACTCCTTCCATTGCATACCGAGTCAGTTATGGCAAACCTTTTAGAGCTTTCAATGATAAGAAACAGCCCACTGTGGCACATGTACTGTAGGTTTGCCACCACTGCCCTAAATCAATAAATAGGCATATTTAGCTCAATGACCCAAAACATTTGAATTACTGATGATTTCTACCTTTAGACAAAAGCTAAAGCAGCAAAGATAACATGAAAATATCATTTGAAAGAAACACGGGAATATGAAAACTTTTGGCCAATTCCTATCACCTGGTACCTTAGAATTTCCAACTGACTGCAATTAAAAGAATCAAACTATGGTCTAATCCAGAAAAAGAAAGGCACTCCCAAACCTGGGAAATATATTTGCTACTCACCCTGTTTGTACTATTAGTGGCACTAAAAACAAAATTACTAACATTTTAAAAGTATTTATGTGTCAGATACATTCTTTTTTTTTGATACCAGGAATTGAACTCATGATCTTGTGCTTGCTAGGCAGGCATCATACCACTGAGCTGTATCCCTGGCCCTGTGTCAGATACATTCTAAGCACCATCTTTTTTCCCCAGTAATGGAGGTTGAATCCAAGGCCTTCAAACTAAGCTATATCTCCAGTCCTCTTTTGTAATTTTATTTTGAGAAAGAGTCTTATTAAGTCACTAAATTGCCTTGGCTAGGCTCCAACTTGTGAGAATCAACCTCTTAGAGTGCTGAGATTACAGCCCATGAGCCACCATGCTCAGTTGCTATGTACCTTTTGTCCATTAATTACTTAATCTTCATGGCAATTCTGATATAGGAACTAAATTTTAACTCCATTTCACAAATGACTTCCTTTATTTTAAAAGGAAATGTATAAAGAATGCATATATTCAGAAGGCTGAGGCAGGAGGATTGCTGGGAGCTCAAGGCCAGCCTGAACTGCACAGTGAGACCCTGTCTCAAAAAGACCAAAAAAAAAAGCATAAGGCACTAATAACTCAGTAATAAAAAGATAGCCCAATTAAAAGATAGCCAAAGGCTTGGCATGGTGGCACATGCCTATAATCCTGGACTCAGGAGGCTGCAGCAGGAAGATCACCATGAGTTCGAAGCCTGCCTGGATTACATAGCAAGACCCTGTCTTAAAAACCAAAAAATAAAACAAAAACCAAAAATAGACAAATGATCCAAATAGACATTTTGCCGAAGATATTCAAAGGACCAGTAAACACATGAAAAGATGCTCAAAATCACCAGCCATAAGAGAAATGCAAACCAAAAGCATAAGCCACCACCTGACTACCCACTTGGCACAGAGAGACAGGTGGTGGGCGTGGTTGCTGAGGGTGTGCAGAAACTGGGACCCTCAGCATTGTTTGTGTGAATGTAAAATGTGGCAATGGCTTTAATAAACAGTCTGATAAGTTTTCAAAAAGTCAAACTATAGTTATCATATGACTCCATAACTGCACATTCCTAAGTATATATCTAAGAGAAATGAAAATACATGGTCACACAAAACACTTGTACTCCAATATTCACAGAAACATTAGTCATGACCAAAAAGCAGAAACAATCCTAATGTCCATCACCTGGTGATAAATAAAATATACAATATTCATATGCAGAATATCATTAGGTAGATAAATTAAGTACAATACAACCTATAGCATGGATGAACCTTGAAAACACTATGCTAAGAAGTCAGTTTTGTTGTGGTGGTTGTTGTTGTGTTTTTTTGAGTCAGGGTCTCATTATACAGTTCAGGCTGACCTTGAAAAAACACTGTGTAGCCCAGACTGGCCTTGAACTGAAAGCAATTCTCCTGCCTCAACCTCCTGAATTCTGGTATTCCAAGTATATGCAACAATACCCTGCAAGAAGCCAGTATTAAGAGATCACAAATTTCATGATTCCATTATACCCAGTATAGTTAAATCTATAGAAAGCAGATTAATGGTTGCCTAAGGCTAAAGGAACTATAGGGAAATGATAATACAGGATTTCTTTGAGGGTGAGCAAAGTATTATAAAATTGACTGTAGTGATGGCTATACAACTCTGAACATATTAAAAAATACTGAATGATATACTTTAAATGAGTGAATTACATGAAAAGTTAGATCACAAAATTCACAAAGTACCCAACACCCAAAATGAAGAAAGGAAAGGTTTATTTAGCTTACAGTTTGTGGAGGTTTCAGTCCATACTTGGCTGGCTCAGAGGCAGAGTGGCACATGGCAGAGGGCAAACGTTCATGGCAGCAGAGCTCAGCAAAAACAACCAGCAAAAGGGAGGAATGGTGGGCAAGCAGCCTCTTTCCACCTCCCTTACATTGTAAACAGGCTACCCCCACCCAGGGGTCATGTAGCACTCCCATAATCTCCATGCCCTCCTCTTCCACAGGCTCACCATGTGTACAAAATAAGCACCCTGGCTTCCTGCCGAGTTACTCAGCCAAACCTTTAGACTCCCCAAGTTGACACACTGTATCAACCATAACAAAACCTATGGCAGGTGTACTACAGCAGGCTGTTTGTTCCCACTAAAAGCTCTAAAAGGTTTGCTTGGGATCACTGCTCTAAATCAGTCCCTGCTCTATTTGTTAGAGAAATGGAGATTGGCATGGGGGGAGAATTAAAAGTGTTAGACAAGTGTTAAAAATATTAGAGACACTATTGATTCTTTTTAATATACTAGGAAGGGATGAAAGAAAGTAAAATGTAAAGGAATAAAAGGGAGTAACTTCTCATTAAACATTTTAATACTATTTAGGATCATGTTCTTGTACTATTTAAAAGATCACTTTACCAATCATGCTGTATATCTCACACATTGGGAAATAATGCATTTCAAATACTCCTTCATTAATAGAAGATAGAATAAGAATAACCATTAGGAAAGCAGCCAGAAAAATGAATTTTCAATAATATTTAAACAGTTAAATATTCTTACATTGTTAGCAACAGCAGATTTAAAGTCTAAACCAACCTTGTAATGGAAAGCGAAACATTTTCATTTCTTCCATTGTTAGAAGGCATCGGGTCAAGCCTACTTTATTAGAGCCATACTTTTGAATAATGGGGTCATCACGCAGGTTAATGTTGGCTTTTGAACTAGCAGAAGGTAAAGATCCTAAAACAAGAAAAACAATTGAATATATGTATTAGAATGCATATGTAAGAATTTCAGAAGACATAACTCCTAATGTGCGGGGTCTTGCAATCTAATATAGTTTTAAGAACACAAAGAAAATATTAAAGAGAGAGAAGGAAAAATATATTTCAGGTTGGAGTGGTGAAAGATACTTCAAAAAAGTAAAAGAGTAGTGGAATCTTGAGGAAAAGGCAGGATTTAGATAGCTGGTGTGTTAGACCTGTCGCTTAGAGGGCCTGCCATTCCCAACAGCTCATTTAAACTAGATCGATACCATTCTTAACCATCTACTCAAGCAGCCTGTCCCTTAACCAACACCACCAGTGTCTGCATTAAGGGTGTGGACCTAGCTAAAAAGGGACTCATCTACAGAATGAATAATGACTACTCCTTGTCAAGATGGAACAATGGAATTAGGTACACTGTGCATACTGCCTGCTTTCAGAATTTCAGCTAGAAACTAAGCTGGTGAGCACACTTGTGATCCCAGCACTGTGGAATCCTGAGGCAGAAGGACTGCACAGTCTAGCCAATTTGCAAAAAACTCTGTTTCAAAATAAAAAATAAAAGGGCTGGGAATATAGCTCAGTGGAAGGCTTGATAGAGAGTGAAAAAAGAAAAAAGATCTACGATAGGATGTAGAAAACATAGATGAGAGAGGGCAAAAATAAGTTAGAGATTATTATGTGCGCCAGGTTGAAGCCTAAACTTTAGTCCATCATTCAATACATAATGGGGAGCAAGAGAAAGTTCCTGAGAGGGGAAGTGACAGAGAAAGAGTATGTTAAGAAAGATCAACCTCAAATATTACTGGAAAATGAAGTAGTGAAACTGGAAAGTATTTTGCAGGATTGGGGATATAGCTCAATGGCACAGCATCTGCCTGGCAAGCAGGAGGTCCTGAGTTTGATTCCCAGTACCAAAAAAAAAATGTTTTACAAAAGAATTATGACTAGATACTGGGATAACATGGTGGAAGGAATGAAAGAAAAGGGATATATCAAGAGAAATACAAGAAAAACTGGTACAGTGTAGTGATAAAACAATTCAGTTAAAAGATGTATTTACTTATGATTGCTTATTATATGTTTGGCAGTGCTCTAGCCATTAAGGATTCCCTCATCAACAAAACCACAAAATTTCTATAGAACTTAAATTCTAGGTGAGAAGATAGACAGCAAACATTTAATACAGCAGATAGATATAAAAGCTACAAAGAAAAGTAATGGAGGGAAAGGAGGATAGGGATTGCTGGAGCAGGAAATGGTGTACAGGTCATACGTTTATAAAGAGTGATCATGAAAGGTCTCTGACAAAGTGGCTTCTGAATAGGGACTTAGAAGAATGAAGGGAATGAGATTGAGGATAGACAAAAAAAAATAATTCTAAAATTCAAAATTAGCATCTTAAAGAAAAGTATACTAACAGAAGGGATCTACAGAAGGAAGCCCATTATTTGGGAATGAAAAAAAAATGTTTCTAGCTATGCTAAAGATAAGGGGACAGTGGAATAGCTAAGCAATAATATCCAACAGCAACTGAAAATACAGACCTACAATCTGCAGCATCAGAATTGGAGATAATGAAACAGGTGTCATCTATGGAAGATAAAATTGGGAAAACAGATGAAGACTCCAAAGGAAAATCAGTGTTATGGACTATGCCTTGGAGATTTTGATAATTAGAATGGAAGATGATGCAAAGTCCCTAAGAGGATAAAAAAGTACTCAAAACCTCTGGCTTATAAATGTCTTCAGGATAAAATCCGAAGTCCTTATGCTCTGCATTCCAGCCTCAACTCCCACCACTACCTCCTCCTGTTCTCCTCAGCATCCCCAACAAGCTATATTCTTCAGCCATGGCTTTTTCCTTGTCTTTCACAGCTCAAAACCTTTACTTGAACCTAAAATCTAGTAACTATTCTGTCACTTACTGAAAGATAAACAGATAAAAACAGTACATAAAGTGAACGCAGCTACAGATCAAATATGGGTACCTATTGGAAGGAGGGGGGAATAATGGAAAAGTGGGAAATTAAAAGACACTGTTGAGACAAAGGATGATAGGAAGCACTGTTCTAAATAGAAAGGAGTAACTATTACTCCTTACTTTTTCATATTGCTTTAGTACAATTTTATTTGGTTGGTTAGCTGGTTTTTTTGAGACAAGGTCTCACTATGTACTTCAGGCTGGGCTTGAACTTATCATGTAGCCCAGGCTGGCCTCAAACTCTCAGGGAGCTTCCTGCCTCAGCTTCCCAAGTGCTGAGATTATAGGCATATACCACCACACCCAGGTGCTTTAGTGCAATTAAACAATTATTACTTTTTTAAAACAGTATTAGGGATTGAATCCAGGACGTTTGTACTAGGCAGTACCCCTACTCCTTTTTTATTTTTCATTTGAGACAGGGTCTCCCTAAATTGCTCAGGCTGAGCTCACACTTAGGATCCTCCTTCCTCAGCCTCCCAGGGTACTAAGGTTACAGGTATGTACCACCATACCCAGCTATCAAATCGTTTCTGAGACATGAACCCTGCCTGTGGTTCCTGCTAACTTCTCTGGGTACCTGCCAATTTTTCCTTTTAAAAAATTCCTTTTCTGCTTAAGTTAGTCAGAATAGAATTTTGTTGCTTACAATAAATAAACTTGACTCATAAACTTGATAATGACCTTATCCATAAAATCAATGGGCAAAGCTTCAAACTAGTCAGTCTTACCTTCACTGGTCTTGGGCAGATCTCCAGCTGTTTTTTTCTGCAGGCCAATGATATCAGCTAGAAAATTGGATGATGGAGGAGGCAAGAAGAATTTCTGAAAATACATTAATAGGTTCTTTCAAAAATTGTTGAAAATAGTTAAAAGTACTAAAAAGTCTGGATTTGTTAGTTTAGTGCTATCAAAGGTCTAGACCTCAACTGCCTACATCATAAAATAAGAACTGCTTTTTTAATATGAAAAAATGCCTAGGTAAATGAAGCCACATTTACTACCACCATTACCCCCTAGAATTTTTGTTGTTGTTGTTTCTTTCGTTATGTTTTATAAAAAGGATAAACATTACAGAAATGTACAATGTAAAGAAAGAAAGTTCCTTATATTTTTCAAGTCATTTCCTTATCTACTGTTTCACCAGGGAAAAGAAGTTGAGAGCTCCAGCCTCAGACCCACCTGGGCTTAACCTGTAACTCCAACATTCACTAGCTATAACTTAAGTTCCTTACGTATTAAATGGGACTTAAAAACCATCTCTATTATTGATAATTAAAGGTGATGTACACAGTATGAGTGACATTGGGACTAGCATACAGAAGGTGCTCAGTAAGTGGAAGCAATGAAGAAAAAGTAAGGGAGATTAAATTGGGGCCCATTATCTCAAATGTCTTTATGAGTAAATGGATAAAATAAAACAGGACACTAGGGAATGGAGGCGGCTAAGGGAATACAGAGATGCCATGCCTCTTTTAAGATTACAAGTGATGTTTGGCTCCAGATAATGTTCTAGGGATGCCCAATTCTGTGACTTTTTTTAAGAGGGAGAAATCCTAGATTTTATGTAAACTTTACAATGTCTAAAAATGCCCTACCTCAAAAAAACCCAGGACATTATCAACCCAAGAGCTAAGTTATAATTTAGGAATAGCTGTTTCTCCTAGATTACCAAAGACAAATCAGAGAGAATCCTAATTTCAGCATGAGCCGACTCTACACTGTTTCCTACATCCTCTGCCACCTGCTCAGCTAAGTTGCCATGGAGCATATTCTCAGGTACAGGCTCTAGTCTCAGAGTAAAACCCTTAAACAAAGTTTTCTTAACTTACATGTCTGAATGTCTTTCGGAGAAATTCAAACTCCATATAGAACTTGTAGAAATGTAGCTGACTCATTCCTTGAAGAATAAAAACCACCACATTGTTTAGGCGCTTTTGGTGAAAACTCTGGCACCAACTGTTGAAAAAATCAAAACATAGCTGAAAGTAAAGCCCTCAAGTCAGTTACAGGCATTCACAAAGGAAGCATAAGAAGACAGCTAATTAAATTTTTCATCATCACTTCCTCTGCCTAGAACTGGAAGAGTCGTTACTACAGAGAATTCCAATAAAGATCTCTTGAAATAAATATTTATTACAATCAATTTAAGCAAAATACTAAGTGAAATGCATGCATTTAAACCCACTGTCCTATTAAAATTTGTTTTAAATCAGAACTAAGCTCATTTTACTAAATTCACTTTATCACTCTTTAAGACTTATCCTCCTAAAAGCCCAAACTACTCTGTAGCCCTTCCTAAATCAGACAATCAAATGACTGGCTTCAGCTGTAGATAAACTGACTAATGGCATCTGTCAATGAGAAAGATGGCTTTTGAGTTATCTAGCCAACTCATAACAATCTCCTCCAAGGAAATGTGTGCATTAGAAAATATCTTTATTGGCATATAAAAAAATAATTTTCAAATGGGTTTGTAAATCCAGGACTATGGGAAGCTGATACAGACTGATCACATGTTCAAACCTTGCCTAGGCAACTTACTAACTTCATGAGATCCTGCCTCAAAATATAAAAATAAAGGCTTGGGATGTAGCTTAGAGAGAGGGCTTAGGGTTCAATCCCCAGTACCAAAAAAAAAAAATCCAATAATGGCATTGACAATATTAAGATAGTAAATTTCTCTCTTAGCTCTTCATCTGTGAAAGGAAGAACAAGATTGACTGGCATTGTTAATATAACATCATTTATATTGTTATTATTTCAACTGGGTATACACTAGGGGAAAGACATTCAGTCTATACCAGGGAAGAATTCATTGAAATTATTAACTATCTTATTATTTTAACTGGGTCTGTACCCTGGGAAAGACACTAAATATACAGTGACCAGATAGATACTGCTAATAAGTAAAGCAAGATACATAGGACACTGCAGTATACATACCCTACATGAAGGTAAAACCACTCAGCTTTGGTAAAATGTTTCCAAGTGAAAATATAAGGACAACTACCAAATCTTTTTTTGAACAAGTCAAAAAAATCTGGATTACTATAAAGAAATTCCCAAATTTAATTGTTGATAGCCCTTTTTAAAATTTAGGGCATGTTACATAGCAAACATTATGTCAGTAAGCCATATATGGCTCTCCAGACATTAATTTGAAACTTCCGTCTATACATACAATTTAAATTCATCTCATACCTGGGTCTAGGAACAATGGGTTTGCCCAGAACTGCATTCTTCAGCAATTCACACAGTTGGCCATGGGTTATTTCACAATTACCAGCAAATAAAATGGTAGATAAGCAAGCTTTCTGCAAAGTAAATTGGAGCAGAGCACACCATATAATCAGGAATGGTAACGAAGTAAAGCAAGTTATTATTCTAGTTTCTGATTGTTTTAACATATATACAAACATAGGCAGATTCTAATTAATTGATGATTGAGGTCTAAAACAGTAACTTGACCAGCCAGGGACAACAGCACATGCCTATAATCCCAGCACTCTGAGAGGCTGAGGCAAGAGGATCACAAGTTTGAAACTAGCCTGGGCAACTGTCTCAAAATAAAAAATAAAAAGGGCAAAAAGGGTGACCTCAGTGAGGTCCTGTTTTCATTCCCAAGTACCACCACCAAAAAAAAAAAGGCCTAAATTAAGGCAGCCTGTGGTACAACGTTATTAATAGAATATTTAATAAACATGAATATAGAACCTAAATTATGTTTGGTCATGTGCTAGTAATCATAGGATGAATAAAACAGGATTCACGGTGTCAAGGAGTCTAGTCCACTAGAAGAAAAAAATGTGACAATAATTACAATACAGTTAGGGTATGTCCTATTACAAATGTATGTAAACAAACAGGCTGTCTGTCTTGAGGATTAGAGAGTTTTGGCAACGGCTTTACTAAGACAAAAACACTGGAGCTGAGCCTTGAAAATATTGAGTCTGCCAAACTGAGGGGCACATTGTGTCATAACATGTAGTATGGTTTGGCTGAAGCTCTGAAGTCAAGACTGAATACTGCAAAGTAGTGGCAGTGAGAGTAGGAATGAAGGAATCAGATCGTAAGATGAAGAGTCAGAATTTTGCATACAGCAACAGGTAGTGAAGATTCCTATCTCCTTAAAAAAGCTTTGCACTAGCTATAATCCTAGCACTCAAGAGGCTAAACCAAGAGGATCTTGAGTTCAAGGTCACTATGGACTCAGTCTGTTTCAAATCTTAAAAGTGGAATACGGACTCTCCTTCTATGTGGTTATTAAAGTAGTTTATGCTTGTTATAAAAGACTCAGATAGACAAGGATAAAACAGATAATACATACATACAGTAATAGATAAATATAAAAGCCACCTGTACAACTCAGGGATAATTGACACTTTTATTTTTGTCTGGGAAATAGCAGAGTACAGGGGTTAGGTGCTAAAGTCCTGGAGTCACATTACTCAGAATGCAAATACCATCTTGGACAAGTGCTTTAACCTTTTTAAGATCCTGTTTTCTCATGTATAGAGTGAGTATACTTCTCTCATGAGATTACTGGGAAGGCCAATCAGATAGTCCTAGTGGTATTAAGCTACTATCTGACATACCCTAAGTATTTAGTAAGCATCAGCTATTACTATTGCTTATTTCCCATGGCCGAGGCTAATGTTGAGCATTTACTCCTCCACAGATATAAGTCAGAGCACTATACATATATTAAGTCATTTAACTTCACATTTCTTTTTAAATGAATACTACTATTATCCCCATTTTACAGTTTAAAAAAATGAATAAACAAGACCCAGGGGTAGAAGGCAGCAGACACTTGTCATCCTAGATATTCACGAAACTCAAGTAGAAGGACTGCAAGTTCAAACCTAAAAAAAAAAAATAGGGATAGAGATATTCCCTGAACTCAACCTCCAGCCCCTCAACAAAAACCAACAGTGCAATTAGAATGATGCAGACACCAAAGCCCAAGATCTTTTCATCTCTATTCTAACTTGCTCCTAAATGATTTTTCCATCTATTTTGTATCCAACTCTTTATCCCGTACTTAATCTGCAGTATCTTTCCAGATCCGTTAAATATAACATTAATTTTAATACTTGAATAATTTAAAATTTGCTTAAAAATGTATAATTAATCTGAAGGAAATTCCCTATTAATGACACTTTTTAAAAATTACAAACAATAGGATGATGAACATCCTTCATAGCATTCTTATGCACCTATCTAATCCTTCTGTCAGGATAAATTTACGGGCAAAACTGTTTGAAGAAGGCCTAACAATTAAATTTGACATGATTCTAGACTGGGATTGTACTGCTGAACAGAATTAAGCAACTAGAGAAACTTCCATGGGGCCGGACGATTCGATGCCAGCAATATATCTATGTTAATTTCCTGGGTTTGATTACACTGTGATTATGTAGGACTATTTGTGGCAAACACACAAAAATATCTGGGGGAAAGGGAGAAAAATGCAAAGCATAGTCACCAACTATGTACCTTCAAGTGCTGGCTGGGGGGCCGGGGACATTTCTTATCTTTGCAACTTTACTGTTAAGTGTGAGGTTGTTTCAAAATTAAAATGTGGGAGTAAATCTCCTTAAAATTTTTTAGTGTGCTAACCTTAAAAAAATTTTTGTGTTGTTCATTGATAGGTAGAAAGTTGCAATTTCGTCTTAACAAAAATTCTTTCATAGCACTAATTCCGGTCTAACATACCATATAAACTTATATAATTCCGGTAATAACCTATCATATAAATTTAATTTGTACCTACTATTTATGTCTAATCACCAACAGCAGAACCCTTACTAGGGCGATTATCCTACGTTTATTAATCAGTGTCGCCCAAGCACCTAAGTCTGTGCCAGGGCACAAAATCTGACAAATGACAGTGGGACTGAATGAAGTACATGGAGCTCTTAATAAATGTCAGAGATGCCAACTGGGAACTGCCAATAACCGCCTTCAGAAAGATGCTATTAAAGTCGGAATTCTCACTTTCTCGCAGATCGGAGAGCAGGTTCGGTGAGGATCGGGGACAGTAGGCGCCCCGCACGTCCCGCACCCTGAAGGTGGCTGGGGCTCCCCGCTGCTCACCTTGGCCTCGGGCTGCTTGTCCTCCTGAGGCCAAAGGGCTCTCCTCGCCTCTGTCGCCCGGAACAGCTGGTTGGGGACATGTCTCCTCTTTCGGCCCCTCCCTAGGGGCCCCCCGGTCTTTTCCTTCTCTGTGTCCATGAAGCTGTGGAGAAAATCTGCCAAAGCTAAGGAAACTCGGAACCCGAGTCACCTGAGAGCTTCTAACCTCCCTGGGTTTCTCTCAATTCACTGTGCACAGTGCCTGCTCAGCCCGCCCTGAAAACCGAGGGCACCAACGGATCTGTGTCCGCCCACCGACGCCACAGCAGCGTTACAAGGCCCTTCGGCGTCCGCGGCCGGATTCCAAAGGGCTCCCGAGCCGCCCAACCGCCTTCGCCCGCGGACAAAAACAAAAGGTGGCGCTACCCAGCGGCTTCCCAGCCTAACACTGCTCCCCGCGCCCGCGAGTCTTGGTAACTAGAAAGAGAAACAGGGTAGACAGGATACCCAGTTGCCGCCTCAGTCACGCGGCGAGGGGCGTTTGAACGGACCGGAACTGCATCGGCCGACTTCCGGCGGTTGGAACGCCAAGTACCGGAAGTGTCTGCGATGGCGACGAAGCGGCTGGCGCGGTACGCGGCGGGGTTCCCGGCAGGGTTCCAGGGGGGAGGTTGCTCAGGTCTCCGTTCTGTGCAGCCATGGTGTCTCCGACTGCACTGAAAGGCCCTTGCCCTAGTCTCAGTCTCCAACCCTCGCCCGCTTTCTGAGTGTGGGAGGGTGGAAGGTACCTAAAGAACCCGGCGTCTGGTCTGTGCTACCCCGAGCCCTTGCCTGGCCCCTCTAGACTCCGGGAAGCGCCTGGACCTGACGGCGCCCCGTAGCTTGTCGGGAGGTCTGAGGCAGGCGCCGGTGCAGATGTCAAGCCGTTAGCCTTCCGACTTCCAAGTGATCCCAACTCCTTACATGAATCACAGTGTGGCCTTCTCTCTGGTTTCCGGAAGTGCTGTGCGCTTTTCTTACTTTTAGTAGCAATGTAATGTATTAGTGAGGAGCATGCTCTTCAGAATTGGACAGGCCTGGGTTGACATATCAAAGATGTGTTCTTTCACCCATCAAACGTGTGTAGCAAAATTGTCTTACCTCCTGGATTTATTGACCAAATGAGGCCTTCATCTTTCTTAGTTCAGTACCTGTTATGTGGTAAGCAATAAATGCTGTTAATCCCAAATGCCTACACTTCCCTCATACCTCTTTAAAAACTATAAGAGATTATCTGCGTAGTTTACCTGCTGCAAAGTTTTCTCACCTGCGCTTAAAACCTCAGTACATTCTTTCCTCTCTTTGGACTCTCGAATATGGCCTTTGTGGGTCCTCTATGATAGATCACTTTGCAGTGGTTTCATGGATGTCTTTTTCTCTTTACCCAGATTTTTAAAATTTCTAGAAGATATTCTAGGACTATTATGCGCTGTGTTATTCTTATAACATTCTTCAAAACCATGCTGTATATGTTACAAGTACTTGAAAAGTGCAAAAAGTAAAGATTTCAGTGCATCCTTACCTCTACAGAGTTCCTCAGTATGGCTGTAAAATACACTAAGGGATGCAGATACAATTAACTTTTGTTTACAGATAAGAGGCCATTCAAGTGAAATGACTTTGTGAAACCAAAAGATGGTAATACAAAATCCCAGGTCTTTTGTTCCTAAAGTCCAGTTCAATTTCATTTCGGTCACAACAATTAATGAATGTTTTGCCATTTGTGCAGTTATCCTATTAAAACAGGAGTGTCCCAGGTCTTTTGTTCCTAAAGTCCAGTTCAATTTCATTTCGGTCACAACAATTAATGAATGTTTTGCCATTTGTGCAGTTATCCTATTAAAACAGGAGTGTGAATTGGTTCATTGATCTTATTGGGTTATTTTATATTTGTAGGCAGCTTGGATTAATTAGGAGAAAATCAAATGCACCAGCAAATAAGAATCTAGGCAGAAGCAAATCCAGTAAGTGTTGTGCTGAGTTTCCTTAGATCTCATAGTGTGGCACTTTTGGCGCTGGTAAAGTATAACGCTCTAATCGTTTTGCAGAGCAATTATATGACTACATAATTGTCATTGATTTTGAGTCCACATGCTGGAATGATGGGAAGCACCACAATAGCCAGGAAATAAGTAAGTCTGGACTTCAAATGACTAAATTTAGCGTTGGATGTGTCATTTTTAAGGTTGATATAAATTAGCCAACACTCTTAAGAAATAACATAGTCTATGAATTGGTAGTTTAATTCAAAACCTGTCTTTCACACAGGGTACAAAATCTCTTATACCTAAATGTGTCATTATATAAAATAGTTTTGGAATTTCATGTAAAACCTTTGCATAGAAACTAAAAACAAAAACAAAAGCCTAACTTTACATTACCTTGGTCATAATGCTTTTACCGAAAAGTTTTTTTAGTACATGTTTGTTATATACAATATAGGGTGTTGGTACATGTACATCTGAAACTGTTGAGTAATGCTATTATGACAGTATTATGTACTAAGCTTAGAGTGACTACAGCATTACTTTAGAAATTGTTTGTTCAAGTGTTCCTTTTTTCGTTCATTTAGTTGAATTCCCAGCAGTATTGCTGAATACATCAACTGGAGAGATTGAATCTGAATTCCATGCTTATGTTCAGCCTCAAGAACATCCAGTTCTTTCTGAATTTTGCATGGAATTAACGGGCATAAAGCAGGTATGATCACAAATTCAGTAATGAGTTTCAAAATGAAAATAAAAGTTACATGCATTTGGAATTAGATTTTTTTAGTGTTAGGGGAAAATGTTCCTCTCCACAAATTCACAGGAAGTTTTAAAAATCAAAAAAAAGATTAGTGTTACAAACATAAACGTCAGGCCTGGGGTATATAGCTCAGTGTTATAGTGTGTACCTAGTATGTTTGAAGGCCTGGGTTTGGTCCTCCAGCATTGCAGGAAAAAAGATCAAATTTACCTTGTAGAAGTAAAATGAATCAGATTTGTCTTTTATTTCTGTTAGTCTATACCAGTGGTGGTGAACCTTTTAAAGCTTTCTTCTTTTTTTTTTGTCTTTTTGAGACAGGGTCTTACTGTGCAGTTCCGGCTGGCATTGAGCTCACTCTGTAGCCCAGGCTGACCTCAAACTCAGAATGATTCTCCTTCTTCATTCTCCTGAGTGCTGGGATTACCGGTGTGCGCCACCATGCCCAGCTAGAGCTTTCAATGCTAGCAAATAGCCTACTGTGGCGTGTGTGCCATAGGATCACCTCTATGGATCTATATGATTATATATATATATTTTTTTTTAATTAAAAAAAAATAAAAGTACAAAAACATATTGACAGACACCAATTAGCATAAAAAATAGTACAATCACAACTAATCTATAGACAAGGTGATATGATCTCAACAGTGGTTATTGCTTTATCCATTGATATCTTCGAAGTGTAAATATATAAACCCATATACAGACTATATGATTATATTTTTGTGATATTAAATTTGTCAACCTAGTTTTTCCTACCTTTTGAGTTCTGTTTTTTTTTTTGGTACCAGGAATCAAACTCAGGACCTTACACCTGCCAAGTAGGCACTTGTGCCACTGAGCTATATTCCCAGCCAACCTTTTGAGTTCTAATCATGATATTTCTCTATAATGTTATTTATTATTTATTTACTTATTCATTTATGGTACTGGGAATTGAACTCTGGACCTTGCACTTGCCCGGCAGGCACTGTGCCACTGAGCTATATCCCCAGCCCTCTGCTGTGTATTTTAACATCTTTTCAGTAAAGTTTTTGCCAGTTAAAACTTCTTTATTAATACTTCAACAATGTATAGTTATATACTCGATAATTGTGAAATTCATTATTGATTCAGATTTTATGACTGTCTAATCAGGCTCAAGTTGATGAAGGAGTTCCGCTGAAGATTTGCTTGTCTCAGTTCTGTAAATGGATTCATAAGATTCAGCAACAGAAGAAAATTTTTTTTACTACTGAGGTTTCAGAGCCTTCTACTTCTGAAGTAAAATTATGTGCATTTGTTACTTGGTCAGGTAAAAATGAGTTATGCCTATTAATCACAAATGGGTAGCATTCCTATTATGTAATTCTTTATTTCTAGTTTCATACTTGCTAACCTAGAATTAGACTTGTTAACTTCCTGGGCCAAGAAAAGAAATTCACTTGCTGGCAGATGTCAATCAAAACAGTAAAGTCATTTGTATTTTAATATTACGGTTCTGGAAAATTTACATTTTTAAACCTTCATCTTTGGAATCTTTCTAGATGTTCTTCTTTCTCTAAATTCAGATAATTTAGTAAAAACTCTTACAATATTTATTGCAACCTTGAATAAAGAGTCTTCATTTGGCTTAAACCCTTTGCCTTTGTACTTTGATACTTGATGATGCAATGTTGCTAGTACTGTAACAGTCATTGATAGCAGTGTTACATCCTTGATAGCATAGCGTAATAGTTACAGTTGGCCGCAAGTTGCTATAAAATATGGTTCCTCAATTACACTCATGTTTTCCTAGTGTATAGGAAATTCAACTCTTGTAATTTAACATCTTACTGTTCTTTCTGAAATAGGGTTTTGTTGAGTGTATAAGAAATTTTGAAAGTTAGTCACCAGTGTAATTTCTTAATAGTAATATAAAGTAATATGAAGTATTTCAATGTTAGTTATTAACAGCAATTAAATCCTACTGTTCTATTTTATATCATCTTGTTCTATTTTAATGTACTTAATGAAGATTGGGACTTGGGTGTTTGCCTGGAGTATGAGTGTAAAAGAAAACAGCTGTTAAAACCTGTGTTCTTAAATTCTTGGATTGATCTCAGAGCAACTTACAAGGTAAGGGTCAAAGATGACCTGGTCACTTTCCTTCTTTTGAAAAATAATTACATTTTATCTATACACGGGTTTCCATAAATAAAATATTTTTGTGAATGCTCACATACATATTTGTTATAAGGTGTTTTAGCACAGCACAACAGAAATAAGCACATTCCAAATCTAATAGAAATAAAAACTACATGGCCAAGTGTAGTGGTGCACTCATGTAATCCCAGCACTCAGAAGGCTGAGGCAGGAGGATTGCCATGAGTTTGAGACCAACTGGGCTACATAGTGAATTCAAGAGCAGCTTGAACTACACAGCAAGACCCTGTCTCAAAACCAAAAAAAGAAAAAGAAAAATTACAAAAAATAATTGGTTAATGCATAGTCTTTCAAACAGTAATCATATTTATAGATGTCTTTCTTTATTTGATTAGCTTTTCTATAGAAGAAAACCAAAAGGACTAAGTGGTGCCTTGCAGGAAATAGGAATAGAATTCTCAGGAAGAGAACATTCTGGTTTGTATAAATTAAAAAATCATTTTATTATGTAAGGCAGTTGACAATTATAAATGCTTTCACATGAGTCCCATTTCTTGGTAATGCCATTAATAAGGAATATCCTTCAGCCTAGAAAGAAAAGATCCTAGTCTGCAATTCGAATTGTTTCTGGTTTTTAATCAATTTCATAAACTATTTAAGATAAAGACTGCCATCTAGTGGATGTCTAGTTGCTAAAAAGAATAGGAAGAATTTATGTAGCCAAATCAAATTGAGATTAAACAGGTGTCCCAATAATACAATAAACTAAAGACTGAACAAGAATATTTGATTATTCAAAAATCATGGTCAGTACAGATTGCAGATCACATTTTTCAAAACTAATTTTTCATTATTCTCTAAATATGGGAGATTTTCTTTTATTGATAATGCAGCCACAGCTTTCCCAAAGACCAATTTAATTTTGTTAAAATTAGTACGTAATTATTAAACTAGTATGTCAGTATGTCTGTTTCTCAGTAATTTTTTTCTGTTCTTTCTTTATAATAGTGCCATAAATTCAGCATTTGATATCTATTTCCTCAGGGTTGGATGATTCTCGGAATACTGCTCTTCTTGCTTGGAAAATGATCAGGGATGGTTGCCTAATGAAAATTACAAAGTCTTTGAACAAGGTAGATGGTGTGTTGCCTTTTCATTCTTTCATCTCAAACTCAAGTGTTTATAGATTCATTGAAATGTGGATTTCATATATGTGATCACTTATAAACCAATGACTTTTTTTGTTGTGTCTACTGAAGAAATTATAAATGCACAGTTTCTAAAGATGATGTATTTTCTGTGAAATCATAGGTTCCCAAGAAGAATCCCAACATTTTGGCCAGAAATTTGAATACAAATCAAGTTGGAGAAACATCTGCCTGCAACTTTAGCATCCAGAGTCCCAGAATAAGTGATAGGGAGTCTAAAAATTCAATAAGTGCTCAGGAAAACATTCAAATGAATTCTGTTTGTATGAATTCCCCTATAAAGGTACAGCAGCACCATTTATTATCAGAGAGCAATATGAAAGCCCATCTTCACAGTATGAAAAGTTGCTCATCTGTTTTTAATACTAAGCCCTCTACTTCTCAGGGAATATTTCAGCCTCATAGTTTAAATTCACCTATGTATGTGCAGAAGCAAAGAAAAAGTGAACATCTTGCATTTAATACCAAATCTAAGTCTTCTACATATGGTTCAGAATTGGTACTTGTTTCTACCACCTTTCCATCTGTTAATCATGTTTCTGATGCGGATATGAGTTCTACAGCTGGCTGTTTACCTATGTTGGCTAATTGGGAAGATGTGGTTTTACTGCCAGCATCTCAGCCTGAGCAAAATACAGATTGCATACCTCCTTTTAGTGACACAAATTTAGATACTTCATTTAATTCTGGAGAGAGATTGCTGGTTTTAAAAGAATCAGAAATGCCAAGTTCTGAAAAACTTGAGGGCATCAAGGAAACTCCTAAAAAATTTGAGACCTCTAAGTCTTTTGTACACAAGAGTCCTCACACTACAGTTTATAATGTAAAAGAAGGCATACATCCAGGTTCAGATGCTTCTACCTTTAAATTACCTGAATGCAAATCACATACCTTCAACAGTGTAAATGCCAGTACATCTCATTATTCAGCTTTGGAGAAACACCCTCTTTTCGGTGGTACTAAAAGGAATTCATCTAATCTTTCAGCTTTCCCACCAGCTAAAAAACAGGCACTCATTATTCATGAAGAAAAGCCTACATTGCTTGATTGCTCTCCAGTGAGAAGTTCTTCCCAAAAGGTTCTCCCCTCTGTATTAACAACTACAATTAATCTACAAGAGCCTTGGAAGAGTGCAAAAATGACACCTCCCCTATGCAAGTGCGGCCGAAGATCTAAGAGACTTACTGTTTCTAATAATGGACCAAACCATGGAAAAGTCTTCTATTGTTGCCCTATTGGGAAATACCAAGAAAACAGAAAATGTTGTGATTATTTTAAGTGGGAACAAACACTTCAAAAAGAAAGAATCAATAGGCTAGTCCTATTTCACTCCACAGGGGAACTCACTTTTAGTTCTCCAAAAACAAGCTATATTCATGACAAAAATTTAAGTTTTTCTACTAAATATTCTTTAAGACTCAGACCTTCCATGAGGAATTGATAAACTTTCTTTACATCTAAAGTATGTTTTACAGTACAGCTTTTAACATTTTTGTTTTTAGTACTGGGGATTGTACCCAGGACCTTTACAATGAGCTATATCCCTGTCTCTTTTTGGTTTTGGGTTTAGTTTCAGTTTTTTGTTTTTTTGAGTCAAGGTCTCTTTAAATCATTGAGTTTTCCAGGTTGTGCTTGAACTTGTGATCCTGCTACACCTACCCCCTGGAGTGCTGGAATTTCAGGCTTGTGTCACCCTTCCTGGGTTCAGTGTAACTTTTAGTGCAAGAAAGATTTTTTAAAAAATAATATGGGGCTAGAAGTTATGGAGACTTAGCATATCTGAGCTCTGTAGACTCCACTGGAGTAGTTATACATATGCACACACAGAAAAAGAAAATAAATTTTGCAACATTTGACTTTAATTTACCAGTTGTCTAATATTCATCTTGTTCATAAATAAATCCTAACAACTGCTTAAATTCTCAAACATTAATATTGTGATATCTTGCACAATTTTATTTATATTTCATATATTAATATGAACTAAATTATCATTCATATTCACACTTGCTTTTTTCAGTGCTAGGGATAGAACCCAGAGCCTCACACGTTAGGCAAGTGCTCTACCACTGAACTACATCCCCAGCCTATTATACACTCTTGAAAAACCATAAATAAAATATTTTGATACTGTCAGATTAAATACAATAAGAAACAGTAGTACATGATATCTATCTCTTATAGTTAAACCTTGAAACAAATTTTAAACTATCTTTAAAATATTTGAATAAAAATCCCAAGTCTAGGCCGCATGTTCCACACAGCTTTAATCTCAGCATTTGGGAGGCTGGGGCAGGTGAATCACCATAAGTTAGAGGCCAGCCTGGGCTGGATAGTGAACTCAAGGCCAACCTAAACCATATGGTGAGGCCCTGTATCCAAGAAAAAGCTGTTTTCAATTAGCTACTTTGACAATTATGATAATCTGAATTTTTTTTTCCTAAAAAAATGCATGTGGTGGTACACATCTATAATCCCAGTCCTTGGGAGGCTGCAATTGATGTGAGTTGGAGGCCATCCTAGGCTACATAGTAAGTTCAAGGCCAGCCTGAAATAAATAACAAACCTTGTTTTAAAAATCCAAAAAGTAGATACATATGAGTTGTTCAATTTTATTTTTAAGTTTTGATGGTTCTAATTTGTATATCAACATACTGAAATAATTCAGCTAAAGTTTGAAAACCAATAGAATAAAGATTTGATTCAGAAACTGCTTCTGTGCTGTACATTCAAAACTTCCTCAGCAATTGATGACACTTGATTTTATGTTACCTACTTATAGGAACATACAGGAACTGAATGCGGAGTAATTTACTGAATATTTTACTTCAAAATCTGATGTCATAACCATAAAATGTCTTCACTCAACAGTTTGTAAGCATACTACCATATATTTTTACCACTTCTTCATAGTCTTATGGTTTCCATAGATTTATAGATATCATGTTTGTTTGATAGATACTATAATTCATGGAATGAAATTGTTTTCCATTCTTTTTCCCTCAGTTCCTTTCTTTTTATTTTCCCACTGATGGTCTTTGGCAGCTCTTCAATGAATTCTACCTGTTGGTGTCAAGAGAAAAAAAATCAGTCCAGAAATATTTACCTTTAGATAGAGCCAATCATTATTTTTTAGATAAATTACATAACGGTTTTATTATGAAGTTTATGTGGAAGAAAGGTGCCCATTAGGATTGGTTTTTGATAAAGATGAAGAAGAAAGGGAGTATTATTGAAATTTTTCTCTTTTTTGATTTTTGGGTTTTTTGAAAAAAATTGTTTGTGGTACTAGGGATTAAAACCAAGGCCTTTGCATTGAACTGTATCCCTAGCCCTATTTTTCATTTTGAGATAGGATCTTACTAAATTGCCCAGCCTGGGCTCAAACTTGTGATCCTCCAGCCTCTGCCTCCCAGAATGCAGAGATTACAGATGTGCCTCCTCATGCCCATCTGATTTTTCTTGGTATTTAGTATGTACTACAAGTCCATTGAGCCAAAAGACCAAATAAATTAGCTTAAGAGTGTTGTTGTAATCTCAACAATTCTGATTCTAATCTGTATGTTAGTTCTACTTGGAACATTTTGTGTAGCATGTTTGAGAATATTCAGTGAAAAGGAAAAAAAAAATGTGCAAGTTTTTTTTAGAACACTAAACAAATACCGTAACTGAGATGCCTACCTTTCTGGGATATTTGTAAGGTGCTGTAGTTTTCTTTACATGCTCCTGAATCTCCTTTATCAATTGCTTTTGATCATGTGACTTGTAATCAGCGTTCAGAACAATAAAAGCCTTTACTACCTAAAATAAATAATGAAACATCAGAAAGAAGAGTTGTATATTTTTGTTTTCTTTTGTTTTAATACATCTTTTCTAACTAAGAATCTTCATGATTGGTGGACTGAACCAGATGGTTAAATAGAGCTTGATCCCAGCCATTTAAGTTTCAGACCTGATCTATACCCAATACAAGAAAGCCTCTAGGACCCCTGCTTTGCGTATGACCTGGTCTTAAATTCTCTCATCCAATTACAACTTGAAATCTGCATTCTGACCTGCTTCTGATGATATCTGTCCTTGACTTTTTGTCTCACCTTTTATCTCTTTCGGTAAAGTTTCTTCTCAGAAAGTTGGGAATGCACTGAACCTCTCATGTAACAGCACAGTCTGGTTCAACCTAGCTACTAGGACCCTACTCTCAAGATAACCCTTAGAAACAGTAGTCACTCAGGGTTTGCCATATCTTGTTGAAGGGAGCATCTTGCTGAGACCATGTTCTTTTTGAAGTGGCTTTGAAGATTCCATCCGCTATGCTCTGACCCACTTACGTTGGCCCAAAGGAACAGGAGTGAATATGGTGGCAGCTTAGCTCTCTGGCAGAAGACGGGATAGAATTCATCACCTTATGCTCACACATTCTGTTGCCCAGAGTTCACTGAAATGTTTTTGGAATTCCTGCCTAGAGTTTTTGGTTCTTAAATGGAGAAGACTGAAAGGCCATACCTTATGTATAGCTCCCTTCAAGGGTGTATTTGGAGTCTTGTCATTCATGGGCTCTCCTGGGATACTGTTAGCCATAGCATTCACTGCCTGCCATGGAGGCATGACTCTGAATGAATCAGCTAGTACCTAGCACCTGCAGATCCAGATTACGAGCCATGAAATGGCCGTAGGGGCATAGTCCCATGAGTTCCCTCCAACTGTTTTATGATCACATCCTGCACTTAGGTGACTGAAATGTTAAATTTACAGTCTCACATATGCAGCTTAAGGATAAACTGGCAGCATTTCCGGTCTACCCTGATCTGAGAGGATTGATTGATTTATTTGAAACAATAAATCACTCAGGACAGCCATTTGTTGAGCAATGAAGACTTGCGATTATAAATTTTTTACATATTTGAAAATTGTTCACCAGTGAGGAGATTTTATGAGCAGTTACTCATTTTTGAGATTTAAAGTTAAAACAACTGCAAGATATCTTAAAATAGTCAACCCCGTGAAAACCCTTGAATGTTTCTAGTTACAACGTGCCATGGGGCAGTTGTGCAGCCATGTGTGCATCTGAATATGGGTAAAGTTTTATCCTATTCACTTTAACATTTTGTAAAATTTATTTTAGGTAATGCTGTGTTGGTGGCTTTATCAACATTTTTATGACTTTAAAAAATTACCCTTGTATAATTTGATTCAAAGGCAAATTCTTTTTAAGACTTTACTAAAGGTCTTCACAAACCATTAAAAATATTAAATTAAGGAACATAATTAATATTATGGTCAGGGGTATGAACTTGGAAGTCAGACCACCTAGGTTCAAATTATAATTTGTTCTAAAATATTGGGCAAGTTAAATCATCTATGCCTCAGTTTCCTTCTCTGTCAGAGTTACAAGGATTAATTAACATGGAGGATTTAGAGTAATGCCTAGCACATGTTAGGTCATCAAAAATGATAGCTATTAGATGCCGTAGTAAAAGTACTAAGAGATAGGCTTTGATTTTTGTTGTTTTGACCTAAAAATTCACACGTGGGCTTCTGGAATTTGAGGCAAAATCTTGAATTTTGGGGGGGGAGAGTCTATGGACATACCGTTTAATATGTAGCTACTAACAACATGTGATTATTTAAATTAATTTCAATTAAATAAAATTAAATTTTCAGTTACACCAGCCACATTTCAAGCAATTGATAGCCATATGTGATCTTATATTGGATGGTGCAAATATAGAACATTTCTATCATTGCATAAATCCAACAGTAGACTATGGCCTTTTTCAAATTCTCAAGAGGTTTGTGATCCAAAAAATTTAGGATCCTAGTCATTTCAACAAGTATTTCTCATTTTATTTCATATTCTAATGTTAAAATAGTTTCAAAATTTAGTATTTTCAGAAATAACAGTTCCTATCCATTCCTTTATTCTTATTGGAAATTTGGTCTTTAAAGAAGGCTTATAGAAAGAACACATTTTAAAAAATTATGAAAATATAGTTAAATAGATAAAATAATCCCTTGAGTGAAAATGAAAGCAACCATGTAAAATTCCTAAAAATGTTACAATGTGAAAATCAACTAAGAATATGTTTTAAAAGATATCAAAAAAGGAGTTAAATTATGAAAATAATTAATTTAAACCCTATTTGCATTTGGATAATTTATCAGAGAAAAAAGTAAATATTTATGAAAACTCAAAGGAGCTGTGTTTATCTGATAATGTTAGGGAGTTAAAACAACTGCAGGATTACTTAAAACAATAAATAGCATGAAAATGTGCACACTCTTGCTAGATTATAGTAGCTAGATAAAAGTGACCAATATTTGGGATATTGCCCTCAAGTCTTCATTTTATCTGCTTTTGATCAATCCTGGGACATACTCTCTAATCAAAGTCCTGGCTGATCTAGTAACCTGGAGAACAACCCAGCCTAGCTAGAAGAGCTACCAGAAAGAGCTGTCTTTCTCATGCAGCACGTGGTCATTTTGTGCAGTGCACCTCATTTGAGATACCCACCTGTGGGGCTGGGGATATAGGTCAGTGGCATAAGCGCTTTCCTGGCAAGCCTAAGGTCATGAGTTTGATTCCTGGTACAAAAAAAAAAAAAATAGATACCCACATGCATCTTCTGCGAGGAAATGTTGCAGTCGACCAGTGTTGGGAACCTGGCCAAACCTTTCCCTTTGCTGAGGCTAATCTTAGCCCTACATCAAGATCATCCTCTCCCAACTAAGCACTTGTTTAGGTATATAAGACTGATGCTAGTGAAGAGGTATAGTAGGTAATGAGACTTAGGAAATCTTGTCAGTGCAATCAGTGAAGAGACAAACTTCAATAATGATGGCTGATTCTCTGCTCTCATCTACTTGCAATAGTAAATAGAGACTGCCATCCTATCAACTTTCCAAACTAGCAAATGCCAGCCACTGGTCAATTTCCAAAACATTGGGCCATTCAAAAAGACTTGTGGGTTATTCTCTAACATCAAAGATTAGTTAGGAGAATCAGTCCTGGGGAGACATTCACCCTCACTGTATATCAACACATTCCTCTCTCTATGTGCAGATGAAAAAAAATTATCCAGCAGATAATATGATATCATCTGATCTTGCAACAAACCAGTTACCCTAATAACTTACTTAACCTCTTACTGAATACCCTGTAACCTTGCCACATATCTGCGACCTCAAGCCCTACATTAGGATTGGAGATAAGTAAATTAAATACAAGAAGTTCTGCACTTAAACTGACATCACGGTCATCTCCAAACTTGGTTCAGTAATAGAAGAGATATGGGTTGGAGAAATATTCGTGGGAACATATAGCCCACCTCATACAAACCCTGGAGGCATGCTGTAGACACCTAAGCAAAATCCAGTAGGCTCTGCCTAGCAGAAGTGGCCTGGAGAGTGGCATGGTAACTTTAAGCCCAAACTACCATGTGGCCACCCACAAGAGTGGGCTTTCAGGACTCTGCTTTGCTTATTTCTTAAAACTACTACTTATCTGCCTGCCCAACCTGCCCGTATTTGCCTCTGACCTTCCTCTCACCCCTGATATCTAATATCAGCTCATTCTCCTGTGCAGTATAAGGACTTACTGGCTTCCAGACCTCTGGAGCCCCATCCTGGAGTGAGCTTGCATTATTGGCATCCATCCCATTTTTGCTCCAGCTCTTCATAGAAGGGATTCAAATTCATGGCAGTATATGCTTTTCAGTCTTATTTGGTAGCAGTTCTTTCTAACTAGCGTATTTCTGTCTAACTTGCATTTAGTCAAAAATTTTTTATCTGACTTGTATGTTTGGTGAAGGAAGCATTTGTGTATTTGTTTCAGCAAAGTATTATTTCACAGTGCGCATTAGATTGCCAACAAATTATAAGATTGAGATGAATAAGTTCTTTTACCTCTCCTCTGATAGGGTCTGGGCTACTGACAACAGCTGACTCTGCAACTGAAGGGTGTTCCATCAGGGCACTTTCTACTTCAAATGGTCCAATTCGGTAACTGGGAAGACATTACAGGCATTTATAAGGGTGAGTTAAGATAGTCACTTGAGAATTCTGATGGTCCATTGACAAAGACATGTGCAGATGAAGAAAAAACTTACCCAGAGGATAATATGATATCATCTGATCTTGCAACAAACCAGAAATACCCATCTTCATCCATATACCCTCTGTCCCCGGTGATATAGAAGTTGCCTCGTTGAGTTGAAGCTGTTTTTGAAGGATTGTCCTACCAAAACAAAGAGCATTTGTTAATATTATTTTGAATGTGACTCTGTCTCAGTTGGATGCCTAGATGTTCTAAGAAAAAGAAAGTATGGTTCCTTGGACAAGTTGAGAATGAAAAGGAGCCAGTGTGAAATAGGGATAAAATTCCAGCATGGATCTAGCCTAACATAAGAAAGGTAAACTGCAGTTACAAGGACTAGCCACACTCTTCTTGAAAATTTTCTTATATCACAAAATCAATGTTGCAGGAGCTCAGAGCCCAGAGCTTAGGGGAGTATGCTACCTTACATCTTTTGCTGGTTGACTAATACTGGTAGGAAGAGAGATAAGTGAATACTTAGTTAAAAGAAGGCACTGACACTTTGTAATTTAAAGAGCAGACAAGTTGTATGGTTTTATTTCATCTTACATAAAGACAAAACTAGTTCTATAATTTTGGCATAAGAAGAAAAATGAAAAATTGTCACATGTAACGTTAACTGGTGAGAACTTGGACCTGGATCTTTTATTAATTGCTATAAACTTTGCTCTAATTTGTGTACCATGATGGGAAATGAAATATGCTTGCAAATAGAAGCTAGAAATCCGCTAGTGGAAGGGGTTTACTTAATTCCACTATACCCTGTTTTTCCTTCTCCTCCCAAGAAGGCAGAGCACTAATCAAAAGGAATAGCACTAAGAACGAGTCTTAGTTGACAATGAAAGGATCAGAGCACGGGGTCCTTCCAGGGCTCATTTTCTCCTGGCTTGGTGGTGGTTTAGGCTAGGGAGGACCCGTGTGCTCTTAAGCAAGCATTTGGGTGATTCTTCACTTCCCTGTCCGTGGAATTACTATTCAGGATAATGGATTTCTCAAGAAAGGGACAAATACTTCGGTGGATTTGGTAACAAAGAAATAGTCATCAAGCATTCTTGAGAAATAAATAGAAAATTAGAGCTTTTAATACTGTTTCTTACTACATAATGCGTGAAAAGGCCAAATGGTCGGTTAGGTAGAACTTGAAGGCCAATATGTCCTTCTTGTCCAGGAGGCAGCACATTGCCATTTTCATCTAAAATCTAGGATAAAGCAGAACAATTTAGGAAAACCTTTACTTCCACACCTTAAAGCTTAGCTTTACATGTTGTATTTACTTGCCATTTAAGAATACAGACTCAAAAAATATATTAAGTATACTTAAAATTACTTAGAAAAATTGTTCATTTAAATTCTTATGGCATAAAATAGTACCAAATACAGATTATCAAGATGTGAAAGAAGAATAAAAATTTTCTTCAATACTATCATCTAGTAACAACCATATTTTGGTAATATCCTTTGAGATGCCATAGACATAGAAAACAACAGAATTACTTTATATTATATATTTTCACAAATAGTTATCATTTAGCAATATATCTCATTAAAAACACAGTTTTGCCTGGCATAGTGGTGAACATCTGTAATCCCAGTACTTGGAAGGCTAAGACAGGAGGATTATTGAAAGTTCAAAGCCAGCCTGGGCTACATAGTGAGTACAGGGCTAGCCTGAACTACAATAGTGAGACCCTATCTCAAAAAAACAAAAACTAAAATATCCCATAGATTTCAGGGTTCCACACCAAATCTATTAAATCAGTCTCTCCAGGGAAAGGCCCTGAGAATTAGTATTTTAAACAAGTAACCATGTGATTCTTATGATTAGATTAGCTTGGGAAGCACTGATCTAGAAGTCTATCAAAAATTCTAAATTTGGATCCGAGCTCTCTGCTCTAGAAACTCATCCATTTTGCCTTTTGGTTGCTGTTGCTTTCTCTTTTGTGTAGTACAAGTTCCTTTGACTATGCCTAGCTTTGAAGCTGGCTTGATTTAAGAAGAATTGGGAAAATAGAATGCTCTGAAGCATCAAGGGGCAGTAACAGCTGAAAGCAGAGAGAGAGAGAGAGAGGAAAGAGAGAGAGAGAGAGAGAGAGAGAGAGAGAGAGAGAGAGAGAGAGAGAGAGAGAGAGAGAGAGAGAGAGAGAGAGAGAGAGAGAGAGAGAGAGAGAGAGAGAGAGAGAGAGAGAGAGAGAGAGAGAGATGGCGAGCACCAAAGAGGGAGAGTGCTACAGCCGCTGTAGATCTGTGGCTGTTTTGGCCTTGTTAATTCCCTTAGGAGGTCCTGACTTCCCTCATAAACATGGCGTGGCACCGTGATTAAGAGTATGGGTGTTGGATTCAGATTGCTTGATATTCCTTTTTTAGCAGCCACTAGCTGTGTGACCTTGGGTGAGTTCCTTTACCTCCCTGCACCATCTATAGCTCTGATGTTAGTATGTCTTTAGGTGCCTTCTGGGAATTAAATAGGTTTGTATTTATAAAATGCTTAACCACATGGTAAAATAATAATGGAGACTATGACACAAACATTTCTAACCCATTTCCGTTTCTCCACAGAAATTGAATTATTGTGGAAGTAACATGGGACCATCACCCAGACAGGGAGTGCATGTGGAGGTAAGTAGGAAACAGGTCGGGCTGTTAAATATTCTCCTGATAGGGGATGAGCAAACCTTAACATCAAAGGCGGGAGAAGGTTTTCCCATTGAGCCAGGCTTAATTTTCATTCCCTTAAAATTTCCACAGATTAGCACCTAGTTAAGAAGAACAAAAAGTTAAGTAATATAAATAATTTACAATTCATTTATTCAGCTATCATGCATTCATTCAAAAATTATTTATAAAACAATTATTATGAACTAGACTCAAAATAAAACTGTATCTCCTGGCATGAAATGTAGAGATTGACAAAACGAATATATATTGAAAAGTTATAAAACAATAAATTTATAATTACTAAAATATGCATATTTATTAAAACATGATTATACCAATATTTGTACTCATATTAACAAAATACTTATGTTGATTCTGTTTAAGTTTTCAAGTTTTTGTGTGTTTTTTGAGGCAGGGTCTCATGATGTAGTGCAGGCTGGCCTTGAACTAGCTGATGTAGCCTGGGCTGGCATTGAACTCACAGCAATCCTCCTGCCTCAGCTTCTCCAGTGCTGGGTTTACAGGCATGCGCCATCATGCCCAGTGGTCAATTTTTGCTTTTATGTATTTTTGGTATTTTAATTATTGACCAGGTAATACATTAAACATTATAAGTTGATTCATAAACTGAAGCATTATAAAAAGACCCACTGCAGTTTCTTTCAACCTTTCCTTTATCTACCCCATTTTACCCTCCTTCTTCCATGAAATAACCACTTTTGTTTTTATTATATTCATTTTCTTTAGAATTTTTTCTTATGCTTAACTCTGGCAGCTCAAGAACTCTTTAAAATATACTTGTGAAGAATAAATTCCTTGCCGAGTAGTTGTCCAATAGATTTAATATTTTAAGTAGTAAGGAGCTCAGCTAGCAATTTCCACTTTGAGGTGGATCTAAGGAGGTTCCCTATCACTTAAGGGAGAAAACACTCTTTCCTACATTCCATGGTTTTTTCATTTTTTAAAAAAACTGGAAGCAGATGTGGCATATATGCCTGTAATCCCAGCACTTTAGAAGCTAGAGGCAAGATGGATGAGTTAGAGCCCAGGTCTGGCAATTTAGTGACTTCGCAAGACCCTGTCTCAAAATCAAAAAAGAATGGAAATGTAGTTCAGTGCAAAGGCCCTGGGTTGCAAAAAAGTACTAGAAATGTCATTTAGTGTGGACACTCTGGGTTCAATATTCAGTACTGGCACAAAACAAACAAAGGAACTGTAAGCTCTCATCCTGATCAGTTAATAGCAGCTTTTCCTCAATTTTTTATAAAGAAAACATCTTAAAAAACACATGTACATTTAGAAAATAACAGAAAAACAATACAAGCAATACAGAATCTCAGACAAGGTGATAGGAAATGAACAATGGTTGTTGTACTACATACTGATACCTTCAATTTGGACACTCAGATAAACAAATATAGACATGTAAGATTGATCATATATTTAAACATTAACTGCAAAAGAAGGGGTAAATCTGTATATATGTACACATAAGATAACTAACATAGTTGTGCTACTGACTTTTATTGCTCTATTGAAAGGAACAGTTAATGTTTAAGTGATCAATCTTAAATGAATGACTAAACACAACACATACTATGAAGTTTCTTTGCAGCTAGCGTCTCACAAGTTTTTATTTCTATTTTAACCATTTCCTCACCACGTTACTCCTTCCTTTATCTCTGAAATAGTCGTAAGAACTATTAATGGTTTGGTTTTACTCATCTGACTAGACTGAGTCCAGCCCTGTGGATTCCATGAGGTCAGGTACCGTTTCTGTCTGTCCATAGCCTTCATAGATATCCAGGCCCGTACTATTTCTCCACTGTTCAGTCACCTCAGGGCTGATTGGTTCTCCAGCGCTCACACAGTGCTTTAAACTTTTGAATTTCCAGCTTGTCAGAAAGCAGGTAACAGGTTTAGGAGGAAAATGTACACAGAAGTGAACATAAAAGCTTATTTCTAATACAAAATAAACAAATCACTCTACTTTGATAACATGACACACAAAAACTACCAGTTTTTCTTGTTTTGGTTTTATTGTTCTGTGTGTGTGTGTGTGGGGGGGGTAATTTGTTGAAAAGAAAAACCATGTTATCTTTAGGGAAAACACCCCATAATAGCATCTTAAATCAGCAGTTAAAAATTCCCTCACAGAGACTGGAAATACTGAGTGTGTTGAATACAGTTAAACTTTTTTTCATATGACCAATTCACCCTTTCACATAAAATTGGTAATAAAATTTAAAACATTCATCCTTTTTATGTGTGCCAAGATAAGGCTCTAAGCAACTTTTCTACCATCTTGGCTCAGGTAACAGTCATCATCCAAAAGATTAAATACCTTCTTACCCCTAACCACTGGCTCAGAGTTATAGGCATAACTGAACCTTCCTTTCCTCTCCTCTCTGGGGGGAGCCTGTCCTGGACACAGCGATCCTCACTGATAGCATGTCAGTAAGGACAGGGAAGAAAAGGAAGAGAGGGCCAAACCCTGCACCTATAGTCAGGAGCTCTGCCTTTTAGGCCAAAAGTTCTTTTTCTTTCTGTCTTCCTCTTCCTGTTCCCTCCCATACTAATTGCATATTTACCAATATTTCTTACCTTTCTACATTATTCTGTACAAGCATTCGGTATGCAGTGGGTGCTGAACAAAAGACTGTGATGGGAAACTCAGATAGTGTCTGGAATGTAGAAAAAGCAGACTCTTGAGCTTCCCACAACTTTAATAGTGTTTAAATATCTGTAATAGGCACAGCAGAATGTAAACATTCTTTATTTTAATGTAACTGCACTCACATTTTTTAAATCTATCTTTTCAGGTTTATTGACTTTACAGATATGAAATGTCTTAAATTATACTATATATTTTTATTTCTGCAAGTTTATTTATTTACCAGGCTTGTCAGTGACACCGCTAATGCATTTCTAAATATGGACCGCCTGTGCTCTGCCTTACTTGCAAGATGGAAGTTGGTTCAAAACGAGGCAAATAATGGGCAAATACACAGGCTCCTTGGATCCATGGAGAAAAAACACTGCTCCATGCAGACTTTGCCCAGCCTGTGTCTGAAGTATTCCACATCACATCCAAAGGTGTCAAATCCAGCCAATACCTAGGAAAATAAAGAATAGCCCTGATGTATAAATACATAAACTTGTAGGCATTTGACATATTTAAATGTATGTGTAAATTCATTACATTTGTAGGAAAACAAATTTAAAAGGCCAGTACACAATTTATTCTCTTTGCGCTTTTGACACTGCAAGCTGCAATTCTGTGGAAGTACCTTCCATTTACAGATAACCCTAAACCAACTGTGGAAGTACCTTCCATTTACAGATAACCCTAAACCAAAACTGCTGTGGGTGTGTCCGATCATCTTCGGCAGTCCAGTTGTTCCACTGGTAAAGTAAATGGCCATCATCTCATTGTGTTTAGTCTTCACACAGCTGTGGTTGTCACTGGCATATCTACAAAGGAAAAGCTAGAATGACTGCACAATAAACTCAACATCAGAGACTAACAGTAAAAAGGGTTGGGCGAAACCCTAGTTGGACCTGCTCTTAAAAATCAGGCTCCAGTGAATTGGATTTAATCCAAGTAAAAGCCACCCCTCTCCACTGTTTTTTACATATTTTTTAGAATCAAAATAAACTTTGCCATCAAAAGCCCTTTTATAAAAGCTGATTTCATAGCTGGCTGCTATGTGTTAAAGGAGGATTGAACCATTTTTAAAAACTCAGTTGTATCATAGCTACAGCGAAGTGAGGATTTATGACCTTATAATCATGGATATGTAAAGAACTTTCCCTTCCTCTCCATTGTAAATGCTTTAACATGTGATTTTTAAAAACTTGGTATGTCAATACAAGTCATGGGTAATGGCTAGTATCTATGAACTATATCCCACAGGACAAATCTGGCTCATCTCCTATCTTTATAAATAAAGTTTTGTTTTGATTTGGCTTTTGAGACAGGGTCTCACTATGTAGCCCAGGCTAGCCTCAAACTCTCTATGTATCTTAGGTTAACCACAAACTCATAATCCTCCTGCTTCACCCTTCTGAGTGCTGGGATTACAGATGTGTGCTACCATGCTGGTAAATAAAGTTTTGCTGGCACAGAACTATGAGCATCGACTGGTGTATTTCCTGTGGTAGCTTTCATACTACCTGGCAGTATGCAGTAGTACCAGAGACTGTAATGGCCTGCACAGGCTTAAATATTAAAGCCCTTGTTCCTTTTACAGAAAATGTTTGCCAGTTCCCAAAAGGATGGCTTTTTTGTTTCCCATAAGAATAGTTTACATAATAAACAATAAAACTGAAGAGTGTCAAAATAAACATCCTTCAGTGAAGGAGGACTCAGTAAAAGAGAAAGAAAACCTTTTAGTTCCAGGGAAGAATTGGGCTTCTAAGCCACACACTGGAGCAGTTGAGAGGAAGTGAACTCTGCACATATATACATCAGGTGTCTGAGAAACATAGATTTATCTGAGAGTGTTGGTTTGAGACTGAATGAACAGAACCATCCAGATCAAGAGAAATACAGAGAATCTGTTTTCAAAGCCTACTAAAGCTGGACCAAGTTTTAAGCCCACGTTTCCACAGTTATCTTCCTTAAAAACTCTACCCTTAGCTCTATAGTTACGTTTCCAGAACAGGTCTTGGTTGTCTTCAAGATCTAAGGCAGGGTTATTGCACTGATGTCGTAACTACTAGTGAATGTAGACCTTAGGAATGTGGTTTCAGCAGCCAGACTACTTGGGTCTGAAATCCAGCTCTGCCAGATACTATCATTTGACCCTATGCATTTATATAATTATAGTACTTATAAACTAGGTTATTGTGAGAATTTGAAAGAGTTCGTATATGTTTGGAACAGCTTCTGGCACATAACCAGTGCCATATAAATGTTCTCTGTTTTTGTAATTATACTGTTATTTTTATTAGAACAGTACTTGGCCTTTGGTAAGAACTCAGTCAGTATTAACTATTATTTAGGAGGTATGAACAAGTCCACAGTTGCAAACCTGCTCACAAATCCTAGAGTAAAAAGGTAGGAAACTCATTCTAGGAAGGGAATTTGCTTCCAAGATAATGCTAAAACATAACCAGTACCTGGAAAGAGTTTCAAACGGCCCTGAGAAGCACACCACATCAGGGACAGGACATCCAGGTGGAATCCTCCTTAGAAATTGCCTTGGGTGAAGAGAGCTGCCTCAGTTCAAGGACACACCTCCTTCTAGGCATGGGTCACAGCCACTAACTGAGCAGTGTGAATAAAGGCCAGAGCCTCTGTCTTTAGCACTAAATAACTTTAAGAAGTTGTTCAGGCCGGGCATAATAGCACATGGCTATAATCCCAGCACTCAGGAGGCTGAGACAGGAAGATTACTGTAAGTGCAAAGACAGCCTGGGCTACATAGTGAGTTCAGGGCCAGCCTACACTGCATAGCAAGACGTTGCCTCCAAAAAAAAAAAAAGTTGTCCAAGTTACTGAGGACCCTGTGCACTGGCTGAGAGTTTTGTAAGAAACATTGCATATTAATTTCTTCCTTTGCTCAATCCCACATCCTTTCCTTTCCTTTAAAGGGGTTGATTCTAAGAGAACTCTTTAATAAACTTCTTAGACATCAATCTCCATATCAGGTACTATTCCTGGGGATCTCAACCTACAAAATACAGCTCAAGACCCTACCCACTTCCCAATTTAACACTACTAGTAAAACAATAATCACCGATTTCCCATTTGGCTGTTTTAATTTGCATTTTTCTGACCACTACCAGGTTGAATATCTTTTTATTATTGCCTTTTCTTTGGGGGGAAGCTGTTCTACAATTAAGGCTACTCACTTCATCATCTCCTTGAGGTTCCCCCACCCCTGTCTGGAGCTCTGAGATACAATTAGCTTGGAGTGCAGATTTTCACATTTGGATGCAACAGCATCTACTGCTGGAGCTAATATATCATCAGTAATAATGCACTTTGCTTTTGAAGATTGTAGTCTGTAGAGTATGTCTTTCTGGGTCAGCT
Organism: Dinomys branickii; assembly: GCA_004027595.1. Classification (NCBI taxonomy): domain Eukaryota; kingdom Metazoa; phylum Chordata; class Mammalia; order Rodentia; family Dinomyidae; genus Dinomys; species Dinomys branickii. Next base: position 58,956 of record PVLD010005058.1, on the reverse strand, counting down.
GGGTGGTTCCCGGAATTAAAACCGTCCCTAAAGCAGAAGAAAAGAAATCATTTAGAGAAAAGTTTATCCTCCATCATGTTAGTTGGGATACATAGCACATGTGCATTCTGTATTGCTCAGAATGAGTTAATTTACCAGCAGGGATATCTCTTTGTCCCATTATTCTTCTGCTTTTGCCTTTGAAGGAGCATTGAAGCCTACAACTCTTGCCCTAATGTAAAAAGGTATTAAAAGCTGGGTAATCATCCTCTATTTCAAGATCATCTATAATGTTGGACTTGAAGAGAGGTTTGATTGAAAAGTGATAGTACCCAACATTTATTGAATATTTGCATTCCTGGTCTATTCAAAGCAGCATTTGATAGTTCAGGGTTTGAACCCTGAAGCCTGACTCCAGAGATGGACAGTTAACCACTTCGGTCCAGTACTTATTATAATGTACACAATTGTTTCCTTTTTTTTTTTCCCAAGGAGAAGGTTTGAGACACGCTTCTTTTCTGTGGTTCTATTCCTGCTTGTGTGCTTTAGATTACACTGTAAGTACCATGAAATGGTTAATAAGAGTGTCCTGGAGCCATACACTTAAAATTTGGCCTGAAACAAGCTACTTCACCTCTCCAATCCTGAGTTTCTACATCTGTAAAATGGGGATTATAATTATACCATATCCTTTACATGGTTATTTAAGGATTTAAGAGTTAAAACATGTAAAGAGTTGAGAATAGTTGATAAATATTAGCTATTTTTTCAAAAGATGAATGGGCTTTACGTTTTCATGTGTGTGTGTGTGTGTGTGTGTTTCAGTGATATAGTATATCCCCAAAAGTTCAAGACTAGCCTGAGCTACACAGTGAGTGTGAGGGCAACCTGAACTGCATAGTGAGACCGTCTCCAAAAAAAACCAATTCCTAGTCTGAAGATTTATGCAAAGTCTAGAAAATGGTAGAGAGTACACTGGGTTCCAGTTCTGACTTACTGAACTATCTTGGGCAAGTGGCTTAATATTATTTTCCCTAATCTATGAGGCTTCAGCTTTCTTTTTATCAAATGAAGCTTCCGCCTTTTCTTGTGAAGAAAAAGTGAGCGAATAAGCAATTGTTTGTTTAGGGTCAGAGGGACTCCATATATCATAAAAATTTCCTGAAGATTTCCAACTGGGCATCAGCTTTTTGTGGTAAATATTACTCAAAATAAGGGACCAACTTCTTAGGAATTAGTACTTACTTCTCTGACAATGGGATTTGGTTTATCATGCATAAAAAAGAATTTGAAAATTAAGGTGTAATAGGAGTTTAATATTGGCACTGAGGGTGGACAGACCTAAGAACTAAGATAAAGGAAATAGATTTCCTCCCAAGAACTAAACTATAAACTCAACATAAAATAGGTCAGAACAGAGCTACATAAAGTCACTCTCAACAGACATAGTGATTCATAGTGTAGAAAGACTAACCTAAACCCCAATATATAGTATGTTACATAGAATTTGCCTCAAAAGGGAGTACTGTATTGCTGCTTCATAGCATAGAAAAAATAAATTTTGGGGGGGCAAGTTGTAATAGAACCTATCTAAGACTATGGAAAAACTCTCTGTGAGACTTAGGATGGATGAGGGGGCTGCTCCCCAATACCCACATTCATACTGGTCTGTCGGCATTACCCCCAGTTTACAGGTTATTTCCTGCTTGCACCCTTTACATGCATTTTTCCATTTGATTAGAATGCTGTCATCTCCTCCCACTGACTGGCTCATCTCCTAGACAAATAAGTTGGTATATCATCTTACACATCCTGTTTCATAAACATGATATCATGAGCCTTCTGGCCCCTGCACCAAGATTCACAGCTTTAGTCTCCACGCACTGACAAATAGTTTTTGTCCTTCTGGGAGAATGATCAGGTCTGATCCATTCAGCGAGATCTTGGTATTTTTATTAGTAAAATTCTGGCTCTGTGGTCCTCACACTTGAATGTGTATCAGAATCTCTGGAAGGCTTGTTGAAACATAGGTGTCTGAGTTGCATGCCAGAGTTTTAGGTTAGTTTAGTTTTAGGGTGGAAATTCTATATTTCTGACAGCTTCCACCAATGCTGATGTAGTTAGTCCAGGGACACACTTTGGGAACTGTAGTTTAGTAGTATTCTCATGCAGTGCTGTACACTTCTCTTTTGGAAATATATTAAAAGTCATTCTGCTTTTCTCTCATTTAGCAATAAATTCATAAATATTGAAGATTCCTCAAAAAGAACCTTCCAGTCATAATTCCTTTAAACTGGAAAATATGCCAACATGTGAAAGGGGTTATGTAGTGTATATATACAATTTCCTTTTTTTTGGTGGGAAGGGTACTGGGAATCAAACTCAGGACCTTGCACTTGCCAAGCAGGACCTGTGCCTCTGAGCTATATTCCCAGCCTCTACAATTTCATTTTTTAAAAAAGAATTAGAATTTAATACTATCTTTGAATCACCCAAGTTCCCAGCCCCAAATCCCTCTTACCATAACCACATTTACCCCCATGTAGCCCTTACCCAAAATGAAGTGTTAACCATGACTTTGTCTTCTTTTTCTTGATATCTACATATATAACCTTAAGTAATGTATGAACAACTGAAGTTCTAATCAGGACTTTAATTTTCAAGTCAGCTTTTTATGAGACAAGAGTCTTGCTATGTAGTAGACGTTGGCCTCAAACTTGTGATAATCCTGCTGCCTTAGCCTTCCAAGACCTCGAATTACATATGTGTGACCCCACACCTGGCTCATTATTATTAACAGAAAAAAGTATTAGGAAATCACGTGATATGAGTTCATTTCTGATTCTTCCAAAAAGATCAGTGTTATTAGAATATCAGATCTACTATTCATTGACCCTCACTCATTCTTTCTTTTGAGAAAATCTGCCTTGATTCCTGCCCACAGCCCCAGTTACCATGTGTGTGTCAGATGAAGCTGCCATATCTAATTGGCTTATCTCAAGTTCTGTTCCTCAGATTCTGCTCAACTATACAAGAAGCTGGTGGAATAGCAGGTGCATCATATGGGCTCATGGCCTGAGACATGTGAGCGTCAAATCAAAGCTACACAAGCCAAATTAGAGGGGCACAAGAAAGCCGTGTGTTCAGAGAGAGGAGTCAAAGGAGTCAGACATGTGAAAAAGTCAAAGACAAGAGGCCCTGTGGCTACAGAGCAGAAGAAACAGGAAAAAGCCTTCCGGCTAATCAGCCTGTTCCCTTGTAGAAGCCCCCTATTTTTTTTCTCTCTCTTTTCCCCTTAAGGTTCCCCAATAGCCGTTTGATAACTTTCCTTTCTTACTGAGGTAATAAGAATGGACATCTGGTCTTAGAAATCACATAGGCCCTTGCTGAGAGAGTGAACAATTCTCATGAAAGCAATCATTTTGTTATAAGATTGCTTAAAAGTAGATTCTGTTTCTCCAATTATAATTCATAGTACATAGGAAATAGAATATATCAGCTCCCCTCAAATGGAAGTAATAATTATAATAAATTTAGAATTTTTTGGTGTTGTTTTCTGAGACATGGTATTACTATGTAGTTCAGGCTGGCCTTGAACACACTATGTAGCTCAGACTGGCCTTAATCTCATGGTAATCCTCTTGCACAGCCTCCCAAGTGCTGAGATAACAGGCATGCACCACCAGGCCTGGCTTAAAAATGGTTACTTAATGTGATGATTTATTATGTCAATAGGAATATTAATTCAAAAAATATTTCACTGCATATTGACTATATGCCAATTATTGGAGGTGCAGAGATAAATATAGTTATGACCTTCTAAGTGCTTATGTAGTCTTACAGGAATGACAGATTGATAAAGTATATACTCAAGCAATACAGTACCTGTGAGATTGAAAATGCATACACATTGCTTTGGTGAGATCAAAGAAGAAAGAACCTGGGCTGGGATATCAAAAGGTGGTTGTCTAGAAGGTAAAAACTTGAGTCTCTTAAGAGTTGTCCATGTGGTTAGCTGTGAGGGAAATGCTTTCCAAGCACAGGAAACAATATGCAAAAGAACCAGGATATGGGAATGACCACACATATTATAGGAAACTATTTGACATCTGGATCATGGAGTATAATGGTAGAGAAGTTAAAGCAATAGGGAAAAATAGGCATAGTCTTCCATGAGGTACCTAAAGCAGTTCAGAGCTTACCTGGTAGGCAGTGAAGAGGTATTCAATAATGTCAAACAATCAAATGAGAAGATAAAATGTATGATCTAGGAAAAACATTGGCTAGAGCAGATGAATTGGATTGGAGTAGAATTTAGGCATACTTAAGATCAGAATTAGAGTGTTTGTGAATGCAGGAAATGGTAAACCAACGGCAGTGGAATTGGAGGAGAGAAGAAACTCTGGAGGCATGTAGATCGTAAAATATATGAGATGTAGTAAGTTATTAAGAAGGAGGGGTCATCAGGTGATTGCCTTCAGGCATTAGATGTATAATAATCATGCATGAGAGGCATAAAAGATGAAACCAGATTGTGCTGGGTTCTTTAAGTTTGTGGATTACTGAGTTTCAGGTGACCATAGATCCTGAAGGAGGAAAAAGAAAGTAGTATGAGCCTATTCAATTGTTGATTGTCATTCACTTGGTAAGTATATTTCATTATGGAAAACCCAGCTTCTCATATAGGTCAAAAGGTTTGACCTATGTTTTCAGCTCATTTCTAAGGTTGTTGAGAATACTGCTCATACACAGTTACTCTTCAAACAGCATACCCAAACAGATGTCTCATGAAAAGTCTCTTACCTAGCTTAGTTTAAATATTAGAGCATTGTAAGTATTACTAACCTGTTCGCAAACAGGCCACATTTGCAAGCCACCACTCTGGAATCTTGGGCAGAATCACAATAACTGGATCTCCCCTTTTCAGGGAACAAGCTTCTGTTAGTATGTTGGCAAATTTCCTGGACAATGATCCCAGTTCCTCAAAACTCCACCTCACCTCTTCTCCATTTCCATTTATCCACCAGAAGGCTGGATTGGAAGGTCTCTTTCCAACCTGAGGAGAGACAAACCAATCATGGGTTTAGAGGTTGTTGTACAGTAAAATCCTACTTTAACCAACTTAATGAAATATTTACTCCCAAACAAAATTCATAAATCATTACTTGGAACTTACATGGAGTTTATGTAAATGAAACTCTGGGGTCCTTATTTTTAGATTTGAGGAGTCATGTCATTTCTCCCAGCTCTTGTCATTTCTCATTTAGCCTGATAGTTTTTCCTTCCAGAAAGTAACAATTCTTGCATCCCTTTATATGTCTGTTAGTGCTGTATCTGTGCATCATTTCCTACCATTTCTCACTCTTGGGAGTCAGTTTTCACTCTCTTTTTGTTTTTTAAAAAAAGTCAACCTAAAAAAGTACACTTATACAACCCAGTCTTTCTCAACTAATCGGAGGACTATTGACATTGTGGGCCAGATAATTATTTTATCCTCTAGAGGATTTTTAGCAGCATCGTTGGTCTGTACCCATTAGATGCCAGTAGCAACTATCCCCTCTACCTCATCCCCTCGGAGCAACAAAGTGTGTCAGCATTTAAAATGTCTCCATGGCACAAAATTGCTCCCAGTTGAGAAATTGTAGTCTGACCAGCTTTTGTCCCATACCTTTTCCATATTGGCCCATTGGTCCAGGACATCTTTAGCAAAATTGAAGTACTCTGGAATCTCCAGTTTGAAGTCTTGTTTCATGGACTCATAGCTGGAAAAATTCTGAGGAGTTGCTGTTCGGTAATCTTTATGCAGAGCTCTCACAGAACCAGAAATTGCTAGCCACTGAAGGCACCTTGCACGAAATAGCTCCGTGGCAGCAAGAGGTAGCATTGTTGGATCTTTTAGTGCTCAGGATTTCCATGGAAACTAACTCATCTAAAAGACAAGCAAAACAGATATGCATTCACTTCTGTCCCAGAGGTACCCATATCCCAAAGCAGTTTTATTATTATTATTAATCAACTTAATCATCATAACACCATTTTCTGAATATTCCCTATGTTCCAAACATTCTGCTCCGTATTTTATAGACGTAGTTGCTATTAAATCCTGAGTAGCTCTATAAGGGGTACTGTTGTGATTAATTTACAGATAGAGCAAACAACAATGGTTTTGGTTGGATTTTAACCCAGAACTATCTGAGCCTCGCTCATTCTCCTGACTACTGTACTATGCACTATTGCTTCTCAGATGTATTTGTAAAGAAATAAAGATCTGTGACACCTAGTTAATCTCACTGTTTGCAAAGAGATTTCTTAGCTAGTGTCTTTCAAGTGCAGATTTCAAAAATAATACAGAAATATTAAGAAGGATTTTTCACAGTGGATAATCTATAAATGAAGAAACTGAGAGTAGCCTAGTACCAATTAGGCATGAAGGCACAGTTAAGGTTTATAATCTGTTTACTTTATAGGCTGCAGTTCTCATGCTCCTAATAGGAGCCCATGCAACCTTCAAGTCCAGGCTTGGGGCTGCATTTGGGGGAGATGTAATAATAGGTCATTAACCTTTAGGGCTTTAAGGAGGAAGGCCCCTTGGGGCCACCCAGCTCTCCCTGCTTTGGTGGGAAATCGTTTGATCATGATGTCAAGTTTACTTGATCATGATTGTTAAAGACACAGTTCTAAATTAGGCATGGCGATGCCTGGAATCCTAACTTAGAGGCTGAGGCAGAAAGATTGCAAGTTTGAAACCAGTCTGGGCAATTTAGTGACTTAGCAAGATCCTGTCTCAAAAATTAAAAAAGGCTGCAGATAAACAGTGCAAAGGCCTTGGGTTCAATCCCCAGGAACACTAAACAAAAACAAACACACGGTTATAGGAGCTATGAATATTTGAGGTTCTTTCTTTATATTTCCAGTATTTCTCCAAATTTCCTACAATGGAACATGTATTTCTATCATAATCATTAAATCATAACTTTAAGTGCAATTCTGGCTGTGTGGTGTGTAGGACAACTTGGCTATGTGGAAACATTTCCGGATTGATAAATTACCAACACAATACATAATAACAGATATTAGTTTGTTTTTTACCCTACATGAACCTGGGGTTTGGCTTTTATAGGGATGTATTGACTGCATTGGTCAGTCCTTTTAAGCCTTCCTCCTCTTTGTGTGAGGACCTGATGTGTCAGTGTTCTGTATGTTTATTTGCTTGTCTCGCTGTGTAGTTCAAACTGGCCTTGAACTCACTGTGGAGCCCAGGCTGGCCTTGAACACACTGCAATTCTCTTGCCTCAGCCTTTTGAGAGCTAGGATTAAGGTGTGAGTGCCAACCCAGCTCAAATCAGTGATTTTTAGTCCTCTAAGATTATGTGGTTTGAGTATCCTCATTTTTCATCTACAAAGAAAGCTGGAGTCCCAGAAAGAGGAAGCAACTGGCCTCAATTGGTCACATCAAAGTTAATACTAGCACTCTTAACCTGTGGATCCCCATTTGAATAGTTTTACTTCAGTTCAATAGGATTTCAGTATAATGATTCTCAATCCTGGTTATACCTCTAACTCACTAGGGAAATCTCTTTAAAAAGTTCTTATATAAGCTGAAGTCTTGGACTATTTAAATCAGCATCTTTGGGAGTGGGCCATGGGCCATATATTTTTAAAACATTTCTTCTGAGGATTCTAATGCATAGTCAAGGTTCAGAATCACTTGCCTAAAAGTTATGATCTGTGATCCAGCAGCATCTTTAACCTGTGGAAACTTGTTAGAAGTGCACAGTCTCAGGCCCTAACCCAGACCAACTAAATGTTAACAAGATCCCCATGTGATTAGTGTGTATATTCATGGGTAAGCAAAATTGGCCTATAGTATGTTGGCTAAATCTATTAGCTAATCACAATCATAAAGTTATTAACTTCTTTTTTTTAAACTTCTTTTAATTATTAGCCTGAATTTTACATTTTACCAATGGAAAGAGCAATAGAACCTCATGGGAGAGTTGTCATAAAAATTGAAAGCAGTAATGCTTGCATTATACTCTGATGCCTAGCACAATATTCTTTATCAGAACATGGATTACAAACCATGGTAGTTAAGGGCAAGATGGTAAATCTCTTGGGCTTTGTGAGTCATATGTGCTCTAGGTCAGTAATACTCAATTTTGCCATAGTCATTGACAAAACATAAATAAATGAGCATGACTTTGTTCCCCAAAAGATCTTATTTATGATCCTTAAAATTGAATTTCATATAATTTTGATGGGTCATGATTATTGGTCCTTGTCGGATTGTTTTCAACCACTTAAAAATGTAAAAACATTCTTAGTTTTCAGACCACAAAAACAGAGGAATGTGGTATTCTTATACAATGGAATATTACTCAGCTATAAAAAAGACAGTTGTGGCTTTTATAGGTAAGTGGATGCAACTAGAGACCATACTCATAAGTGAAATAAATCAGACTCACATGTATAAACATCGTATTGTCTCCCTAGTGTAAGAACCTGAAACCTGAAAGGTACAATAGATATTGTGAGAGGGAAAGAAATTGCTCAAAGGGAAGGAACAACTGGGATGAGGGAAAGGAGAAAAGAAAGAAAGAAGAGAAAAAAATATATAGTATATACAAGGATAGGCGGGATAATTGCACTGCTAATGTCTATTGGTTCATTGAAAGGAATAGTTAATGCTTAAATCTTTTTTTTTTTTTTTGACCAACTTTGCATGCTTATATCTGGTAATCGGAACAACTAATTTGAAGGCAACAATATGCAATGTAACAACCATTGTTGAATTCCTACCATCTTGATTAGTGAAACTGTATTATTTCTAAGGTCTTTAAAAATTATTTTTTATTCTCTCTAATTGCTTGATCAATCTTGCATTCTTACATCTGGTAATATGAGCAACTTCATTGTTAGATAATAATATGTAATATAACAGCCATTGTTAATTTCCTATCATCTTGTTTTGAAATTCTGTATCATTTTTATTGTTTTTGTGTTGTTTTGCTTTTATCTTTGTTGTTGTTATTTTGTTTTCTTTTCTCTTTAAAATTAAAAAAACCAGACAGAGGGCTGGATTTAGCCTGTATAGGATATAGTTTGCTGATCACACTAGAATGTGTATTCTGTGAGGATAAGGGTTTTGTCTGTTACATTCATGCTACTGTCTCTGGAAATTATAATAGTGTTTGGCTCATAGTGGGTATTTAAGTTCTTGTTGAATAAGTGACTTTTTCAGAAGGCAGAACTCTTAGCCACAAGTTATTTCCACAACTCAGGATTGCAGTAGATCTAAAAAGTACCTCTACTGCCTTAAACAGTTATGTGGCTACCTGTACTCTCCACATGTGGCAGTTTGTCCCGGTTGGTCACAATAGCTATGTTTCAAGTGCTTAATAGCTGTATGTAGCTAGTGGCTATCATATATTGGTCAGTGCCAACATAAACCATTCCTATCTATCATTGATGAAAATTATTTTTTAACAGGGCTGATTGAAAATAGCTCAGAGCTAGACTGATAGGAAACATTAAAATGCAGAAAAATTCAGGGGGACCTTCGCAAGATAGCAGAAAGTGCAGGCTTTACAGAGAAAAAGACTGCTCTTTAAGACAGAAATAAAATTACTCTGAGGCCTGGTTTCTTTGGGGATTAAGTCCTCAAGTTCTAATATGTCATTCTGTTTACCTTGGTCCCTGCTATTTGCTGGCAAGTTATAATCTGCCTACTTCACTGCTGTTTTAACAAGATTAGCGTTGGGTTTCTTTCCACTGAAGGATGTAGGTAATGCTAAGTTTTTTAATATAACCACTTTTTCTCCTTTTAATTTTTATGCATAATGTCTTCATATAATTAAAAAAAAAGATATACAGTGAAAAATCTGCCCCCACCCCCAGGCTTGAAACTTTCCAGTTTCATCCCATTCCCTCCACCTACCAAATCAATAGGATTCTTTCTATGCATCTTTTCAGGTTTTTACAATGTGCTTTTAGCTGGGGGTGGTGGACACTCAGGAGGCTGAAGCAAAGGGATTGCCACAAGTTTGAGACCAGCCTGGTGAGTTCAAGGTCAGCATGAATTACAGAGCAAGACTCAGTTTCAATAAACAAACAAACAATGTCTAAAGTTTCCTTCGAGGTATCAGCTCCGGACATTAAAAAGTGCTTTCAAGCAAATATGATCACAGATTCTTTTTTCTCACCAATTCTACAGAATGGGTAGCTTTGAATGCACACTACTCTGTCCACTGAGAACATTTTTTAACAATGTGATTTTGGAGGACTGTTCATATTAGTACCTCGAGCTCTTCATTTTGTTTTTTAAAAGTTACACTGTGAGCTGCACTGAACACTTTTTAACCCAGTCTCGTACCAGTGATTACTTCAGCTGTCTTTAATCTTTTTAAATATAGAAAATTTGATACTAGTTTATTTTCTTCTTTCTTTCTTTCTTTCTTTCTTTCTTTCTTTCTTTCTTTCTTTCTTTTTCTTTCTTTCTTTGTCTTTTTGAGACAGGTATTGCTATGCAGTTCAGGCTGGTCTTGAGCTCAGTAGCTGAGGCTGGTCTCAAACTCAGTGTTTCTCCTGCCTCAGCTTCCCGAGTACTGGTGCCACCACGCCCGGCTAAAACTATTTTTTCTTCGAAATAAATGTTGTAATGATTTCTCTCATCACTTGGATACATAAACAAATGGCATTTAAAAATAGTTAAGTATAATTGTAAATTTCTAATGCTATTTAAAAAAGAGGTAAGAATTTGGACTGGCTGGAACAAATAACTTTGGACATTGTACTTCATTCTTGGTAGGTTAGTAGGATTTATTTGTTCAACAAATAGCAAATGCCTATCATGAAATGTTTCAAACTATAGAGGATAAACAGAGGAATGAAAAAGACGCATAAGTGGGGCAAAAAATAAATGTGATGTTACACAAAAAGCAAAGAAGGTAATAAGAGAAAAAGAAAAGCTACTTTACAAATTCTTTCTGGGGATGTGATATTTTTGCTGAGATCCAATGAGTGGCTTCATTGTGGTAGAAATTTCACATTGATTTATTATTATTTCCACATGACAGACAAGGAAACACATAGACAAGCATGTGCGTATCAGCAGTGGACAGTGCATTCAATTACTCATGAGATATTTTTTGAGCATTTACTACATGTATAAGATACTTAATACTGAAAATACAGCTGTGAATAAGGCACAGCTAGTCTTGCCCCCTTGAAGTTTATAGACTATTAAACAATTATGTAAATATTATCATTGGGCATAAACACACCGTTTGCTGATACTGAGTAGAATCAGAATTCAGTATTATTCTTCCATAAGCCTAACATAAAACCACACTCAGAATGCTTCAGATATACACTGAAAAGAAAATTTACCATTCAGAGCTTAACATCAACTTACCCATTCTGTTCTACCAAGAAGAAAATTTCGACATCCTCTTCTAAAGCCAATAATATTGCCTTCTCACCAGGAAGCTCAGTTCCTGCCTTTTCAATGATCTTAAATTCTTTGTAGGTGGAAGAACTGAGATAATTTTCCCAGGGTGAGTCCAGGTATTTATACTGAACCACAGAGATATTGCTAAGGAAAATTCTTGTAAACTGTAACCTCTGGCTGGTCAAATGGCCTAAGGTTTTATAAAAATACAGGCTACATATCCATATAAACAGCAGTGTCAAGGGGTTTTAGCCTCTTCACACTTCCTTAATACTCCTCCCAAGTAATGGCTGCAGCAATAACAGTAGTTTGATATATGTAGCCTCAAAGCAAGGTAAAGCCCCTGCTGTTCTTAACAAGACCCAACAAGACCCTCCCTTAAGCCTCTCCCATACACAACTTTTGGAGCTGCCCTTGATCACCTGTTGGAGAAAAGTGGCTGCTTCCAGTTTATTTTCTTAGGTTTTGTAACTCTCTGTTTCTCCAAGTTTCTTAGAGCTTGTTTGTGAGTCTTCTGAATGATGCAAATGGCCACTGAGCAGGGTGGGAGCTAAGCAGACAGTTCAACAAAACACCCAGCCAATACTTAGATGCAATTAAAATTTTTTCTAAAACATTTTATCAAGCAAGCAGATGCACACAGTTTTCAAAAAATCAAATAGCATGAAAGGGCTCAACATGAGAACTCAGCTACTATAACACAACTACAGCCCTTTGTGTGTGTATTCTCCTCAGCACTTACTGCATGGTATTTCACACAATAACAGAACCTTGACAGAAGCATCTTTGTTACCCATTACTGCTGGGAGAACATTTTGTTAAAAATTTGTTTCCTTTGTTTCTTCTCTTTGCTCAAAAAAGAAAATGCCTTTACAAGGATGGCAAATATTACACAAAGGAGAAGAGGTACTCACTAGAGTTGAAGATTCCAACATAGCCGATGTGGTGGTAGCCTGTTTGATAAAAGAGCAGCACTACACCTTGATTTCTCACCTCTGCCTTAGTCTTGGAAGTAGCCAGAAGACAGAGAAGTAGTCTGACAATCAGAAGGAGCAAGACTGGCCCAGAGTGCATTTCTGTGATTGGTGGAAACTTTCTGGAGGGAGGAGCAGGAGCTGTGGGTTAAACACTCAATATTTACACAACCCTTGGCAGACAGTCCTGATTACTGGTAATGATTGACATTTAGCAGGCTAGAAAATGTCCTTCTTTTTACAGGAAGGAAAGTGTCCAAGGACTTGGTGGACAGGTTAGTCTGGTGAAGGGGTAAAGGAGTTACTGAGAAGGAGGAAAGAACAAATACAGTAAGACAAAGGGGTGTTTGGAAATAGAAAACAAACAGCAAAGAAAGGAAGCTGATGGGTGGGTATAAATTGAGCTGGATTTCAGCCAGTTGTCTTGAACTGGTCGGGACTAAACAAAAACACTGTGAGGCCGTTCTTGCCTGAATCCCTCAGTGCTGCTTCGCTCACTGAAGTCCTTACGTAAACTACAAGGAGCTGCGTGATTTGGCACTGTGTCCCCTCTGACCTACAGCCCATTCCTCCTCTGCCCTATTCTGCTGCAGCCACATGAGCCCCTTGCTTTTTCTCAAACACACAGTGTCTGTTCCAGCCTTGGCTCACTGACCTTCCATGGCCTATGACTTTTCCCTCAGATATTGTTTGGGTTCATATCTGATGTCCCTCCAAAGCCTCATGCATTCACAGTAGGTGGGGCTTTGGGGAGGTGATCAGATCATGACAGTTTGATACTCATCAGTCTACTGAGGAATTTATAGTTAAATGTAGCATGGAAGGTAAAACCTGATTGGAGGAGGTGGGTCATTGGGGAGCGTGGCCTGGAATGGTACATCTCCCCTCTTCTTCTTTAATATCTCCCCCTCCCACCTTCCTGTCACCATGCCATAAGCTCTCTGTCCTCTGCCTTGGAGCCAGCAGACTCTGGACTCAAACTTTTACATACTGTGAGCAAAGTAAACTTTTCCCCCTTACAGTTGTGGGTGTTGGGGATTGTGTCTCAGCAAAGAGAAAATAACTAAGACAGATATCTTGGCCAAATCCTTCATTTCATGAGGTATCCTATCAAAGAGGTCTTCATTACCACCTTTTTCTAAAATAGTATTTCTTTTTTCTCTTTGTTCTAACTTTTTATACCACCACTTTTAGTGTAATATCCTTATTTGCTGATATATCACTATTGCCTATGTTGGTAAATTTCAGGTATTCAATAGATATTTGATAATCATATGAAAAAATGGTTCTCTCAATTACATGACCTAGAAAACCAATTTAATTTCTTGTAAACAAAGAGAGGAATTTGTAAACACTTTTTTGTTCCAGAAGTTTTTAAAGTTATTGATTCCTTGGGATTTTCTGTGTAGATAATCAGATTATCTACCAGTAGAAAGAGTTTTACTTTTTCCTTTCAGATCCATATGCATTTTATTGCCTATTGCTCTGGGTAGCACCAGCACTATGTTGATTAAGAGTGCTAAGAACAGAGATCATTGCCTTGCTCCTGATATTAGAGGGAAAGCATTCAGACTTCCATTTAGATGCATTGTTAGTTATAGGGTGTTTGTCTTTATAGGTGCTCTTTACCAAGCTGAGAAAGTTTTGTCTATTCCAATTTTTTTCAGAAACTTTACCGTCTATAGGTCTTGAAGTTTGGCAAATTTTTGTGCATCAATTAATATAATCATGTGATTTTCTTTATTAGCTTGTTAATAAGGCAGATTATATTAATTGATTTTCTAGTATTGAGCCAGCTTTGCTTTCCTAAAGTAAACTCCATTTGGTGCTTTTATATAATTCTTGTTAAAATTGTGGAATTCTATTGTTTATATCTTTCCAAATTTGAGAAGTTTTCAGCCATTATTTCTTGGAATTGTTTTTCAGCCCATCTATTAGATCTTTTGTTATAGTCTTACAGGTGTTTTTCCCCCACCCACCGTAGTTTCTTTCTGTTGTTCAGATTGGTAAATTTCTATTGTTCTCTACCAGTTCACTGATTCTTTTCTTCTACTCTTTCCATTCTAATGTTGAGCACATTAATAAAGATAGGGCAAAAAATTTTTCCTACTCTCTCACACCACACTCTGATACTAGACATGTGGAACATTTTCCCAAGTCATCAAGCAGTTCTCTAGCAGACACCAGCTGAGTGTTTGATACTTCAATTCAATTGTATACCATGTATACAGTGAGACAGTGTCAGACCCTACAGGAAAAAAGCTCAGATGCACAAACTTCCCCCTCATTCACAGGTCAGTTGTAAATCTCCATTGTGACCTGTATATCTGACCAACTAGCAGGAGCAAGAGCTTTTCAAAAGAACATCCTATGTTGCTCTATCTAGAAACTTACAGATTTTAAAGGGACAAACAGCCACAAAAGGGGAAATAACTAACAGCCCCACTTGCTTCCCAGCTGGAACTCAACGAAATGCTAATCATGACTTTTTTGTTTATATGCCTGTTGAATTGGAAAGTGCAGGATTATATCTGCCTGCAGCTTGCAGAGTCACTCTTGTCGGGGGTAAAAAACCTACCCCAATTCCCATAAGAGTTTGGGGTCCTCCCCCTGAGGAAACAGTTGTTCTTATACTGGTAAAAACTGGTCTAAATTTAAAAGAAATAACTATTATGCTTAGTGTGATTGATGGGGACTGTTGAGATGTGATACAAGTTTTTGCGTGGTCCTTGAACAAGGAGAGTATATAACACAGTTGATTTTGTTACCTCTAGATAAACCTTTTGTTAAATGTAGACAGCTCATGAGGGAGAAAGACCCTCAGAGTAAGACTACAAAGAGAAAAATTTATTTTACATAGGAAATGACTAAAAACAGGCCTATATGTTTTATAAAGACTAATGCAGAATATTTTGAAGGCTTACTGGAAGATACTGGCATGGACATATCTGTACTTGCATTAGAAAAATGGCCTGCCACGTGGCCAACACAAAGGACCCCTACCTCCTTAATAAGACTGGGGTCCCCTCAGCATGTACTACAAAGTGCCTCACCCTTGCCTTATGAGGGGCCAGACCAACAGAAGGGTTTCTTTTTACCATGTGTGGCACCTATTCTGGTCAATTTGTGGGGAAGAAATCTATTGCAAAAGTGGAAATTAATATTGACTAGTGATTCTGATTTTAAATTTAAATAAGCAAATTCTAATACTAAAATTAAACAAATAGATTCAAATTCTAAAATTAGACAAATGATGATTAACATGGGATATCAAGAAGACAAAGGGCTAAGAAAAAAGGGGAATTGAAGAGCCTAAGAATGACAGGCATGGTATAGGGTACCAACAGATTTTTTTAACAAGGGCCATTGACACTTCTTTACCAGGGAGAAACTAATCCAATTACACAGTTAGTTGAAGAACAACGTCAGCTAGGACATTTAGAAAACTCACTTAATCCTTGGAATACTCCTGTCTTTGTTGTTCCAAAGAAATCAAACAAGTGGAATGTATTGCAAGACTTAAGAGATGTAAATGCTTGCTTACTTCCTATGGGAGGGTCACAGCCAGGATTTCTAACCAACTGCCATTCCCAAAGACTGGCCTAAATCTCTGTAATTTCTTTAGGTATATCTTTGCTATGTGAAGTCTCACAAAAGGGTTCCACAAGTGCTATTAAATAAAATAAAAGAGGGGGAGAAGTATACATAAGTGGTAATATTAACCTGAATTATAGGAAGTCTTACAGAGAGATCACAGGAGCACTTGGAAGAAGGTCTGAGTACTGACAGAGCATGGCGGTGTCTAAGCTGGAAGCTACAGGAAGGGACACAAAAGTTGCTGGTATTCTGAAGACAGAATAAAATACTAAAAATATATTAATTATAGGTAAAAGGGTTTTATTTTTTCCAAATTCTTTTTATAAGAGATCTCTGCTAATTGACAAATCAAAAAAAGGAAATAAATTGGACTAGTCTTTTATAATTACAAACTTAAAAAATTGTAGAAAATTATTATAATTGAATGTGGCCAAAAGTATACTTGAATGTGCTCTAAATTTATAAGCAAATTGTCTTGTGTGTGTGTTTTTGTTTGTTTGTCTCTCCGTCCAATCTGTACACAGCTGTTTTATATGAGCTCAACAAATTTTTCCTTTTATGTTTTTTTATTTTTGAAGCAATTGTCCATAATCTAATTTGGCTTATAGATAAATATCCTCCAAATTAAAGATTCACTTCTACCAAGTTGTCAGCTGGTCTAAATTATGTTAAAATTGGTTTTATAAATGTCATGAATATTGTTGTTGATGTATTATAACTTGAGAGTATTCAAAAACTGATGTATCAAATTACAATTGAGTGTTCATAGTGATACAGGAAAATAAAACTCCCAACCTGAACAATATCTGAGACGAGTTCGTGTTCTCTAAAACCGAAGAATGAATTTTAGGAACAACGGAGGTTAAGAGCAGAATATATTTATTGAGAGAAAGAAAGCTTTTGTCCAAGAGAGGGACAGAAGGGGGGCCCCTGAGTGGGTCCCCCTCCACTGTCTTTTCTAGGGACTTTTATAGAGAAAAACCATGAGGTGAGGTGGGTCCAGGGTAGGGGAGATGGACAAAACTATGGTCAGCCAATAAGATTACAGGTATAATTGTCCAGGTAAGACTGAGTGGACTGGGATCAAATGGGGAAGCGAGTCACATAGCAAGAGGGCATGGATACAGATCAGGGGCTTTTCCTGTGGGGGTTGGGCTAGTGACTCTCCCTGGCTTTTTAGAAGGTGGTTGTTACTTTATTTAGAGTATCAATCCCTGACACTTACACCTACGGAGGCATGTGGGTGCATTTGTATAACACCCTTTGTCTTAAGATCTGGCCCACAGGTCTGTTGGCTCCTTTAGGTCTGTTGGCTCCTTTGAGGGCTCAGCTCTGTCTGCCTGTAATATTTCTATCTAACTCAGCTGCTTATAACAATAAGTCAGTTGAATCCCTGACATTCTGATCAAGGACTATCCACAGAGGAAAGTGGTTGTGTGCCTAAGGAGAGTCACCAGGAGAAAAAAGTCTCTCAAGCTTTCACAGAGAGCAGCTTGTTCAACTAATAGCTATGACTCATCCAGATGGCTGACACTGACAGAAGTACTGAGAGACACTGTACATGGTTCCAGGTAAATCCTGAGGAGAGTTAACTGATCTTGATAGATAGCAAGAAATTAATTTTAATTAATACAGTCTCACTTGGTCTTGAACAACCAGCAGAAAATTATAATTACAAGATATTAGGTAGATAGATAAATAAATAAATAAGGTATCCCGGTACAGTTAATAACATGGGGACAAGGGTATGTTTGTGTATTATCAGGTCATAAAACATCATTGTGGATATCATCGTGGAACACAGGGCCATAGGAGATCTTCAAACCCATGGTGAAATCTGCTGCCAACAGACCTGTCATGGATTCTACAATGGACTGATTATATTAACATGCTTGTGTCTTTTACTTCTGTTCTGACAATGCTAGTCACAATTCAACTGCTGTATTTACAAAAACAAAAAGGAGGAATTGTTGGAGACCACTACAAAGTGGTTCTGAGTGGGATTTAATATTAACCCATTGGCTTTCCATGTTACTTGTGAGCTGTCTGAAGCTTAAGCACCTTGTCTGCCACCCCAGCTAACTGCAAGGAGACTGTGGCTGCAGGCATCTCACTCCTGCTGTGAAGGCCTTCCTAGAGATAACATAGTTCTTCTAAATTAACATACTATATTACTTGGAGAATCCTTAAAGGGATTCCCAAGTCCTGCCCAGATTCCTGCATTTTCTTCAGTATTCCCCCTCCCTTGTTTGTAAACCAAATAAATACGGGCCACTCAGAAAAGTCTTTGGCTAAACCCAGAGAATACTGAAGCTGTAAGAGAGTTAGTCTGTCCTGGAGCCCTGAAATCATTTCCACTGTGTCACTTATTTAAGCCTTTGCTGTCCACTCGCTTGGGAGATTGTGGGCCTGATCAGCCTGCAATAACTTAAGCCTTATTTAACCCAATATTTGATAGCTTGTCTCACTTCCTAAGATTAAAATAAAATTTATAACAAGAACATTGCTGGAAAAAATCAGACCAGTACTCAAAAAGCATAAACAAGAAACCCAAAATAATTTACTAACAAATAAATTATTAACAAATATAAACCAGAAACCTATTATAACCAGTTTGAGTTTAGCAAAGAAGCAAAATCTAGAAAACCGTACGAGCATGTCAGTGAATATAGAAAAAACGAATTTCACCACTCATTCATGCTAACCTTAAATATGGCATTTTGGCATTTGAGAAAATATCAAAAATGGGAAGGACACTCACTTTCTCTCTACCCATCTCTCATGAAGCAGGTCATAAGGTTCTCATTTCAGATTTTTTTTTTTTTCGTTTCAGATTTCTATGGTTTGGATGTGTTAGATTCAGTTCAGGTATTAGAATCTGAAATACCAAATTCATATGTTCATGATACGAGGTAGGGCCTTTAAGAAGTAATTAGCATTAGATGAGGTCATGAGGTAGGAGCCCCCTCCCATTATGGCATTAGTGGGCTTTTAAGAAAAGGAAGAGAGATTGAGCTAGCATGCTTACCCTGTCATATCATGTAATATTTTCTACCGTGTTATAATGCAGCAGGAAGACCCTCTCCAATGCCAGCTCATGCTCTTTGACTTCTCCATACCTAGAACTATGAGCAAGTAAAATCTCTATATAAATCGCTGTGTCTCAGGTATTCTGTTATAGCAACAGCAAATGAACTAAGACAGAGGTATTCTCTCCCTTATTTCCCAAGACATGGGAAGATAAGGAAAAATCTGAATAGACCTTGCTTAGCTCCCCTTGGTTTATTATCCTTAGATCATACCACTGTGACCACTCATATGTCTCCATGACTATCTACCGCTTCACCAGGCCTCAGAACAAAAATATACAGGGTTACCTCTATATGCTTTGGTCTTTATTTTCAAAGGTTTGCATGCCATGTAAAATTTATGTTAAGTAAGTTTGTTTACCCTTCTCTTATTAATCTGTCTTTTGTCATAGGATCCCATAGGGTCCTCAGCTGTGAACTTGTATTGAGTATGGAAAAGATATTTTTTCTCCTGTACATTATCTATTAAGAACTAAATGTGGGGACTGAAACATTGAAAACATTTAAGGATGAAATATTAGAGGTACTAAATTTAGGAATAAGACAATTTTCACCACATTACCACTAGTTGATATTATACTAAAGATCCATACTTTTAGCCTCTTCCTGGCTAACTGGAATGTAAGTACTTTATCTGTTCTGCTCACCACAATATTCCACATAGCTAGAACAGGACCCAGCATGTTAGAGGAACTCTGTAAATATTTGTTAAATATGAGTGCAGAAGCCCTATCTGTGAAAATTTTACACTGGAAAGTAATTTTATATGTAAATCATGTTTATTTTGAAATCAACATAGAAAATACAATAAAGCATCAAGGAAAAAAAGATCAAAATGTAATAGCACTAGTTGAAGACACTTGAACCAAAGGAGTCAGGAGGCCTTTGTTAATCAGATCTCAGAAATTTCACATGCATGAAATGCATGTTGACCTTTGAACCAAACTGCAATTAACTAGTATTTCTTAATCATTTGTGAATCCTGTTTCCCTTAAATTATCTGTAGATTGAAACTTTCTCCAATTCTTTTCTTATAAAACAGCCTAACTCTTCTTATGCACTACAGTTCCGGACAAACTCTTATAGTTTATTGTTATGTCAATTTGAATAAGAAATACCCCACTGGATTAGCAAGTTCTTTGTGTGCTGAATGGATTTAGTGTAAGACCCTTCATGGTGTGAGTGGTACCAACCAATAGGCTTGTAGCCTGAATGGAATATAAAGGGGAAATAAAGAAGGAAATCTCACTTCTGTTCTTCAGAGGAGCTCATCTTCACCACCACCTTTGGACGTCTGTCTCCAGGTTTCTCGTGCAGTCTCTTCAGCCTTCCAGTTGTAAACCCTTTCGTTTTTGATACAAACTCCAACAGGATTCTACAGTGAGCTCCAGTTTTTCCACCTTTCACTGGATCATTTGGCTCCCCAGAGCACAGATGACACAGACTCCACACCTGATTCAGAAGGTGGCCCTTACTGATATACAAACAAATGATGAAACCACTGCTAACTTTGTGGTTTTAAACTTTAAATTTGTTCACCATTTTGTAAATGTGGGAACACATTTTCATGTCTGTTTGAATCTGTATTTTCCTGGATTATAATCCTAATAAATCCTAAAAAAATGTAATTTACTTTAAATAGGTTGCTTTTATTCTTTTTCCACATTCCTAGTGTACACCTCAGGATACAGGGCAGCATTGTCTGTCCCCCTGCTGGTCTTTTTGGTCTTCATTCACTGCATTTTCCCATTTCCTTGGCTGTGCTGATCTGTGGGGTGAATCCTCACAGATTTGCTCCCCTAGTCTCATTTTGATAGCATTCTGAAATCTTCATTTGAGTGCTTCTTATTGTCAATAGTCCTACTGTTGGTGAGTAAATTTCATCTTTGTCATTAAGCAAACATTTGTGTTTTAGTGTAATTTCTATCTTTGTTGCTAGGCAAAAGACTTGGATCTCAGTGTAACCTCCATCTTTCCTAGGAAGATTTGGGTTCTGGGTTGACGCAGGAAGATTGGCATGAATTTGAGGCCAGCCTAGGCTACACAGTGTGTTCAAAGCCTTGCTGAACTACATGAGACCCTGTCTCAAAAAAAAAAAAGATTTGGGTTCTCAGTTTCTATTTTGGTGAATACTTATAAGTCTAATATAATAGAACTCATAGTGATATCCGGTGGCCATTTCAAATGTTATCATTGAGCTTTAATTGCTTCAATCAACAAAATGGGTGATTCTGTGAGAGTGCCCTCACTTCAAGGAAAAAGAAAAGCATTGCTCCTTCCATTCCCTTTCAAGTTTTATAGGCATTTAGCTATGTGTAGAAGTGTTGTGCCTCATAGGCTATGATGTGCAGTGGCCTTTTAGGGATTTCCAAATAAATACATCCCTCCTGGGTCAGAAGGAATAACCTTGGTCCACTGGGGATGTTCATGAAATACCAACAGTCTCCTCACAGGAGTCTTCCTCATTCTGAGTCACCCTGAGACAAGAGCATGGCTATCAAACTAATTGGTGATACTTTTGGGGTAGCAGGCTTCAAAATAACACATGCAGCTCTAAACACAATCTCATTAGTCATGATCAACAAAAGTAATTTTTCAAAGTACAGCAGACAGCCCAGTGTCCAGAAGTGATGTTGGTAGCAGGTCCCTTCTGAAACTCCAGCTAGCTTTATGTATAGCACCTATGTATTCTTCTATAAATGTATTGGTAAATGGGCCCAAATAACCTGGGAAGTTCTAAAATTACATTGGCCCACACGAGAAACTTTTGATCTCCCAAATCTGTTCACTTGTGCACACAATTAGAAAAAGCTAGTTTTAGATAAGACAGGGTGGGAAGTTTATTTTCAGTGGTACTTAAAAGCTTGAAATATAGCTCAGAAAAAGATTGCTTTCCTTCAAGCAGTAAATAAAAAAAATTAACAAACCATCTCTGAACTTAAAAGAAACCTTCTAAAGCTGTTTCTTCTTCTATGCCTGTGTTCCTGCTGCTACCTTGTCCCGTTTCTCCTCCGATCACTACTGCTACTGCCACATCCCCCCTCCATTTCTCTCTATGTAAACTTAGTATCATCAAAAGTCTTCTCCCAGATGCCTTGCCAGTACCACAATGAGTACTCTGAACTCTAGTTCATCCACTCTTCTCTTTAATGTATCTGATGTCAATCCATGTACCCCTCCTAGATTCTCCACTAGCAGCAGAGCTCCACTTTTCCTGCCAAGTCCACCATTCTTGCTCAAAACATAATTCCAGCTCTGAGTCCCAGAGCCACTCTTGAGATCCTATTCAATCCCACTGTCCCTGCAGTAACATTTAAAACTAAGTCCACAGGCCAAGGGGAGCCCTCCATGGTATACACTTCTTGGAGCAAAGCTACACCAAGAACCATCACTAAAGAATTTCCTGATGCTCTCACAAGCCAGGTGGGACCTGCTAAAGAATTTAGCGTAGGTCATCCAGATCCACTAGCTAGGTTTTTCTGACCTTTATGAGCTTTTTCATATTAGTAATCTAAACAGACTGGATGAATGGTTCCCCAAACTAAGTGGGTAGATGGTGTAAATGATTTTAATAAATAGCTGAGGCTTGAGGTTGAGCTCAAGCATTAGCTCAGGCCTTCTCCAGTCAGGTCCCTGAGTCTTTTCTAAAATTGTCAACTGGAGTAATTTCAACAATGTGCTGAAAACCCTAGTGAGTTAATCAATCAGTACTTGGACTACTTTGAGAGCTTTGAAAAGGCCTCCAAGATTTTTCATTAATCCCATGTTGCTAAAGGTGTTAAATGAAGAACTTGCCACACTGTTAACTGGCACCAATCCAACTGGGCCACAACACAAGCACATAACCTTGTCAACTTGGATGACTAACTTCCCAAAACTCTTCAAGGGGGAGAAAAAGCCATTCAATTTATGAATTTATCACTTCAGCAACTCATTAGCCAGACTAGAACTTCTTCCCTTCGAAGGGGGCCATAACAACTTAGCAAAATCAAAAAGAATTTATTAGGCATTTTGAAAAGAATGCTCTCAAAAGACAGCTAGAGAAAAGAAGAAAGCCCTGTTTTATATCTCATCAAGGCAAATCTTTAGTTTCCAATATGTGGTGTCTGAGGGGTCACACGATACCTTTTCTTTTGTCCTTCCCAACACCGTATGAGAACTGGAAGGTGTATTAATGGAGAATAGACTTTGGCTCAGACAATGGAGCTATTCTCTATTTTTGATCCCCTTGCTTTACATTGTATTCTTGCTCAGAATACAGAAACCATTGAAGCGGTAGGCATTTCTAATGCCTACATTTAACATGTTTCATTCTATAATGTTCCAGCTGTGTCTCTTCTGACCTCTCCTTTCTACTTCACCCATCAACATCATCTTTTTAGTTCAGATTTCTTAGAGGCTCACAGTGTATACATTTCTTTCTCTCAAAAGGTGAAACTATCTTAAAATTTAGAGAAAGCCGAGTAATTAGACTGGTACACCTCCTAGCTGAGAACATTAAATTAGTTAGTCTTTACAGTGCACTCTTGGGAAAGGAAGTGATCAGAAATAGTCGGATCTTCAACCTGGAGCCTACATTTATTGGAAACACCATCAGCTAAAAGACTCACTGTAACCCAGTTGGGAGGAACTCTACCAGATACTGTAACTCCCTTATGTGCTGCTAAGCTCAAGGATATTGACTCATAGATTCCTGTCTCCTGACTATACCCCCAAAATCACTGGAGACCTTTGACTGAAGTTGACCTAAGATGTACTATTGAGTCTGGATTCGAAGCAGACCAGATGTGAAATTGAGAGCTCCTTCCAACACTAGGAATAAGGCCTTCATAGACTGGCCTGTGTCAGAAATTATTAAAGTTTTCAGACTTTTACTTGCATCTGGGAAATACTGGCATTTGTAGGCATTCTATAGTCTTTGAGGTTTATTCACTTGTTCACCCTCTCATAGACTCTCCTGCTCTTATTCAGCCTTATAATACTAAATATTAGCAAGATATCAGATACCCAGTCCCACCTCCTATAATATTTTTAGAATGACTCCGAGTCCCTTTTTCTGTGTTTGTTTATTTTCCTCTTACGGCCTTGAGTACAAATTTTATTAAGCCCATTCTTGGAAGAAAATTACTGTTGTCTAAATGTCTCAGTCCCTTGCATCTGCTAGAAATCTCACAGATTGTTGAATATACCACAACCTTCTACTGGATTCTTTGGAGAAAATAATGACTCACTTGTCATAGCTATCAACTATTTTTCATCAATTCCTCCCTTCTGTGTAAATATAAAGAAACAGCTTAGATGTCACTTATGAAATCCATCTGATTCTTCTGTCTGATAAGATGGTCAGTTTTTCTCTCATCCCTGAACCCTAAAAAAACAATCTTTCTTCTCTCAATTCTTTTCCATAACTCTTCTGAGACTTTTAGGCATTTTGTTGCAAAATTGGCCAGCAACCAATATGAATCTTCTCTTTTATTAATTCTACCTTCTGTTCACTTACTGAGTGTACAAAATACTCAGAAAAAGCATAACAGAACTATTCCCTAGCATCACAGCCTTTATGCTTTGAATTCTGATGGCCTAGATCTTACCCTTGCAGCCTTGCTTCAGCCCTGCCCATTTACCAAGCCAACTATACGTTGCCTTTACAGGCCATTTATAACTTTTACACTGGTTTCAGAATATTACCAGTTCAATACTAATCATTGAGTCTTAAGTTTTACACCACAGCAGGGTAGTTATATGCCTTCCACATCTACACATACTCACTTGTAGGTACAGAAAATCCCATCAGCTCATGTGTCTGGACTCATGGTGGATAAGCACATGATGCCCGTGTTGGACCACCCCCTTCACTAGGCTCCAGCTCATGGTTCCAGGCTCATTAACCAAGAGCAGTTAACCAGTAACTGGGAAAAGACTAGCAGAATGATAGGATCATGGCTAGGGACTGGCTATGTTTGAAATGAATATATGATCCACAATTTCCTTCAAACTGTTAACAGAATCACTCAACCTATTGGAAAAACCATAACAGCCCAATGAAGATCACTGGACTCTCTGAACTGAGTATTGCTTAACGCTCACATAACCATGGGTTATCTCCTCACTGCACAGGGAAGGTGCTATTAATATGATTTGCCCTACCTTGATCAATACTTCCTTACACTTTGAACTAGAAATTACAAACCCCTTTAAATTTTCTAACTCACCAAAGGAATATTCCAGGTCTATATCTAACTCCCTTCATTGGTTTGGCTTTAAATTTTCTGATTCACAGGGATAGAGGCTTTCCTGAGGTCAAGACTTTAAGTGGGCTTCTTTTGTTTGTTTGTTCGTTTTGTGGTTCTGGAGATCAAACTCAGGGCTACACGCACGCTAGGTAAGCACTTTGCCACTAACCCCCATCCCCAGCCCTACAAGTTATTTTTGATTACAGAACGTTACCTGTTATATTTTACTATATTCAAATTACTTATCCTTTTTCTATCTTGTTGCCTCACAATTACTGCTAAAACCGAAACAGTGGCAATCCCTAGGAAGTACTCATAAAGCCATGGTCCCAGTGCCTTTCTTCAAATTATTTATGACCCACCTGAAGCTCTGGGTTTTCAACTGCTTGTGGCCTAAAGCCCCTAAATTTGCTCCATAGCCATGGCAAGCAATCCCTCTGATGAGGGATATGGCTTCCCAAGACAGGTTCATTGTAGTGTTATGGGCTCTCTGAGTGTTAAATTAATCATCAATGTTTTTCTGTGGAAAGATTTTGTTCAAAAGAGGGAAAAGTGAAGGAAAATAAGAAAATGGAGCAGCATTTGTCTAGGGCACTTAAGAGAGAATCGAGAGGTCATTGTTAACCAGATATCAGAAATGTCTACAACAGAACCTTTGATCTGTCTTCCCAGATGCATGTTAAACTTTGGACTAAGCCAAATTACAATCTGCTTGCTTTCATTAACCATTTGTGAAACCTCTCCTCATTCCTTCACTTACCTGTAGATTCAAACAACATTGAACCCCTTTCCTACAAAATAGTTTAATTCTTGATAGTATTGAATACAATTCCTGACAACAAATGGTGTACCCACCCCCCACTTTGTAGCTGTAAGCTTTAAACATGACCATCATTTTATGAACCTGTAAACACACTGTCAAGACTGCTTGACTTGCACATCATCTCCATACCTCCACATACCTCTTACCTAGTTTGTATTCTATGTACTGTTTTTGTTCTTCCCCTGCTAATCAATAATACTTATCTATTGGCTTCATATATGGAGAACACCTTGAATGGGTATATTCCTTGTGTTAAAATTTTTTTCCCTCAGAAAACTCTAGGCCTTACTTCACTGCATTCTGCTTTTAAAATATTACTTTGAAGAAGCTCAAGGTCCAGGTTTATTTCTCCTGGCATGTGCCTGTTGTATAACAGAGAATTTGACTCTGCCCTCCCCCAATTTCTAAAAGGAACAGAAGTCCTTCAAGACTCTAAATCCTTGGAATTTTAGAGTAATAAAAAGTATGTTTGTTATTCATGAACCTCTCATACCACTCTTGAGTTTATGCTAACAAGATGACTCAGGATGGCAAGGACAACCAGCTAATTAAAAGAGTTCAAGTTTTGAAGCTGGTCTAGACTCTGGGGAAGAAAGAGTAACTGGATACTGAGTACAGTTAAGTGGTCCATGATTCAATCAATTATGCCTACCAAATGAAACCCCAATAAGTACTCAGTTGAGCTTCCTGATTAGTGAACACATGAAATGTCAGGAGGGTGATAGGGATTCCATGTTGAAATGCACTGAAGCTCTGTGTTCAGGACCCTCCCAGGTCTGGCCTTATATGTCTCTTCATTTAGTAGGTCTTGATTTATATTCTTTATAATAAAACTGTAATTGTAAATATAGCACTTTTCTGAGTTCTATGAGTTCTATTGAGTTAACAAACATTGGGGGGGGTCATGGAACCCTCTAAATTTGTATCCACCTCGTCAGAAGTATGGGTGGCCCGGCAATACCTAAATTTGCAGTCAGCACCTAGGTGCAAGGGCAGCCCTATTGGGAACTCTGTCCTTAAAGCTATTAAGTCTGAAGCTGTCTCCAGAGAGTCAGAATTGAGTTGAATTATGGTGGCAAACTTATTCTGTCTGGGTGCTATGTAATTAATTACCCATAAATTAATTAATTTCAGCCAGAGATGTTTTGGTGGCATTAGTTCTACATTAGGTCTTACCCAGAACAGAATGCATCCTTTGCTCAGTAGATTTTATCTTATTTTACTTTATGATCTTTCTCTATTGCAATTTCTGATTTTAATTTTCTGGCCTCCTTTTTGTCAATGATCCCTTATTCTCATGATCAGAACCCATATTTACTTATTATCACCAACACCACCACCTACAAAATCTTGGTAGTGCTAATTCTTCCTGTCTTCTCACTTCATCTATTTTTAGTAGCTTCATCATAATTCTTCTGCCCCCTAAAATCTCTAGTTAACTGACTTAAACATCACTCCTTCATACTTCCACTTATCTCTTTCCAAGAATGTATTTTATGTACTACTCAGGTCATTTGCAGTGCTCTCTCTCCACTATCTGGAAAAATCAGCTCTCTGAAAAACTCCAGATAGCTCTTGGGATTTCATGCCTGCAGCTGAGCAATAGCTTAACATAGCTCTAGATAAATGCTCTTAACAATGCTAACAATGTGTTTTTATTACCTTCTACTTGTTGATGGCTACACTTCTTAAAAGATAAACTTAGGAACATCACAAATTTTAAACAGTTTATTGAGCCAACAGCACTTCATGAATTGAGCAGCTCCAAATAGGGAGTGGTGAGGAGCTCCACCCAAAGGCCACAAAGGGAAGGCTTTTATAGGACACATGTGAAAACCAAGCAAAGAAATTGATCTGTTAAAGCTTGGTCAGTTGCTTTACTTGCACTCTCCCTATGGGAGACTGGAGGTAACTATGGTTTGGGCATTGAATGGCCTCTAGAGGCCAGTGGATTAAAGGCTCAGTCACCAACTTGTGGCAAAGTTGGGAGGGGGCAGAACCTTTAAGAGGTGGGCCATAGTGGGAAGAAGTAAATGGCCTTGAAGGAGATACTGGGACCAGACCAGATATCTTCCTCCGCCATGTGCTCCTGACATGATGTTCTTCCTCACCATGTCCCAAATGTAATGGAGCCAAATAACCAGGGTCTGAAAACATGAGCCCAAAAAACCTTTCCTTCTTTAAAACTTATTATCTCAGTCATTTTATCAGAGTAACAGAAAGCTGACTAGCAAAATACTAGTGCCAATTGGTTGCTTGATTGAACTTATTTTTTTGGTTGTTGTTTTAAAGAATG
The DNA here is from genome assembly GCA_004027595.1 of Dinomys branickii. Taxonomy (NCBI): domain Eukaryota; kingdom Metazoa; phylum Chordata; class Mammalia; order Rodentia; family Dinomyidae; genus Dinomys; species Dinomys branickii. The sequence goes on along the minus strand of PVLD010005058.1, from coordinate 30,516 downwards.
AGTTAGATTTCAGTTCGATTGTGCAGGACCTCAGTCATTATTAGTTCCATCTTGGTCTAGTGGCCTCCCATTTAATTCTCTTTAACACTTTTTTTGAGCCAGGGTGTCACTATGCAGTTCATGCTGGGCTTGAACTCGTTTATGTAGACCAGGATGGCCTTAAACTCATGGTGATCCTCCTGTCTCAGTTTAACACATTTTAACTTCCTGACTGTAAAAAAATCAGAGTGTATTTTCTGTGCCATTTGACAACTCTACTACATTTCCACAGTAAGAGATAACAGTTGAATGTATTCTCTATTTCCTTAAAGCCTCACCTCTCCTTAGCCCCTCTTATTTCATTGAAATTTGCCAATAGCCAGTAGAGAATGTCATTAGGTCTGGACCACTCAACCAACCAGTGTTCCTATAATTCTGCTTATAACTGATGCATTCCTTCCAGTGATGAGGGCTAAGTTACCCAGAATCCTAGCTTGGGCCTTCCCACTGTGCACTTGACATCATCCTCTGTGTCCTAACCAAGGGTATTATTCCTCCTTTGTCTGATACCATCAATTTATTCTTCCTTTCTGGAATAGGAGTCATAGTAGAGACAATTAGCTACAAACACATGGCAATATCTTCTATATGAAAATAAAATCTCATGAACTATTTGGTTTTCTTCACCTATTGCTTCAGTCCTTTCCTTTTCACAGCAAAATTGCTCAAAATAGGTGTCTGTACCTATACCTAGTACATCTTTATGTTTGTCTCCATCTGTGCACCTCTCTTTTTTCCGTCTCTCTACTTCATTGTGAGAAAATTCAAACATACACCAAGAATTAGAATAGTATAGTAAACCTCTTTGTATACATCACTCAGCCCCAATAAATGTCAGCACACCCAGTCTTATTTCAATTGTATCCCTACCCTCACCTCCCTCTACCTGCATTATTTTGAAACAGACATATACATATTATCATTTAATTAATAAGTACTTCCTTATGTATCTCTGAAAGATAAGGATTTTTTAACCTAATCACAATACCATTATAATACCTGCAAAAGCCATCATAATCCTTTATTTTCATTCCTCATATAATATTTAGGACTTCACATTTTTCTAAATTAACTCATAAAATTTGTTTTTTTAGTTTTTAGTTTTTTATTTTCTAGACTTGGGGTCTAAGCAAGGCCAACATATTGCAATATATCTATATCTATATCTATATCTATATCTATATCTATATATGTCTCTCTCTCTCTCTCTCTCTCTATATATATATATATATATATATATATACCTTATAAGTTCCATTCCTTCTTTTTGTTTTCCATTTATGTGGAAAATAGAACACTGCATTCTAGAGTTTCCAAAATTCTGAATTTCTCTAGAAGTGACTGAATTTCACCTGCATCTCTGTGCTCTGTAGTCTCTGGGAACTGATAGTGTGATACATCAGCCAGCTTTGCTGTCACTGAGACATGACACCTGGAATCCACAGTTTGAAGGAGGAGAGGTTTAATCTGGCTCATGGTTCCAGGGAGTTCAGTCCACGACAAGCTGCTTGAAAGAATAAATAGCATTGCCAAGGGTGCAGCAAAGATGTTGAATTCATAGCAGCTGGGAAGCAGTGCAAGAGATGAAGGGCTGAGGGACTAGATACAGTACCTAAGGTCATTCCTTCACGATCCATCCAGACACACCCAGAAGTGTGCTTTACTGATCCCCTCAGGGGCTCCCGAGCCAATCATGTTGACAAAATTAAGCTTAACCACCTCATTCCACCTCTTGTCAAATTTTATCTCTAAACTACACTTAAATCTCCAAATGAACACAATAAAAGTTAATGATTCCACCTAATATGTTACAACTATGGTGTGTACAACGAAGAACTAAATAACTTCTTCCCCCAAATCTAAACAATACCAGGGTTTTCAAATATCAAAGTCTCTTCTAAAACTTGAAACATTCTTAGGCTGGGGTTATAGCTCAGTGGCATAAGCGCCTGCCTGGCAAGTGCAAGGTCCTGAGTTTGATCCCCAGTACTGCAATAAATATATAAATAAATAAATGAAATAAAATAAATAAAACTCAAGAAACACTCTTAGCTCTGATGCTCTATACAGATCAAAAACAAGTTACATAACCCAAGGTACAGTGGTATAGGGTAAATATTCTCATTCTAAATGATAGGAAGTTGCAGATAGGAAAGAATGGAATCAAAAGAAGACAAACCCAGCAGGGCAAACATTAAGTCCTGTAGCTCCATATCTAGTACCCACAACACTTGGCTGTGAGATGTGAGTCCCAGAAGGCTTGGGCAGTCCCATCCCTATGGCTTTGCTGGTTACAGCCCACAGAGCCTCTCTCTTGGGTTGGCTTGGCTCATGGCCTACAGCTTTCCTCCAGAGATATTCCACATTCCTCATATCTCTGACTTCCTGGAGAAATGTTCCACTGTACCTTTACCTTAATTCACACAGCTTCACATACTGCACTCAGGGGCTCCCTGCCTAGTTTTGAAAGCCTTCCTTTGAAATCTGGGTGGAAGCCTTCCTGACTATTGCATTTTGGTGTCACCAGGATCATATGGATGATGCCACAGTCAACTGCTAGTGGGAGCAGTAGCGTGGCCCCCTTGGACTATAGCTGCAGTGGTCCATTGAGTGCCTGGATATCTGAGTCCAGTTAAATGAATTCTAGAAAACTAATTCCCTTGGAGACCCTTCTCAAGTAGGGGGTCCCAAAGACTCTCTTCTCAAATGAAAGATAAACACTTTTGCATCCTTGAGCCTGTGATATGGGGGGAGAATGATGCTAATCTCTTCAGCAACCACACGCATTTTGGCCCCAACTTTACACCTGATTTCTTTGGACTAGATTTTAAGTTATTGAAAATTTTCTGCTCTGCCTTTGTCCCCTGTTTTCATTATAAAGCTAGCTAAAAGCAGTCAGCAGTAATTATATCACATCCTGAAGGTTGTGCTGCTTTAAAATTTCCTCCACCAGATAATTTAGTCCACTACCTTTAACTTCAGGTAGTCTACTACCTCCAGAGTCTCAGTACATAAGCAAAGTGGAGACAAATGTTTTGTCAGACTGTAACACACATGGCCTCTTAGCCAATTACCAGTGTAGTTCTGGTTCCCAAAAGAAACCTGCTATGTCTGGCTTTTATTGTCCATTTTGCTATTAGCATTCTGGTCTTCTGAGCTCTGACCAGGATCATCCATCAGACTCTGCTTATAATCCTCTAGGCTATCCCCAGCCTTATTCTCTGAACTTTTCCAAACTCCTGCAAAGCAGATTCACAGTTCTTCTGAGCTACATGGTTAGTTATGGTCACAATAACAACCTCACTTCTCCAGTACCATTTTTTATTAGTTCACTTTTTTATCATTTGGGCACAATACCCAATTCTCAACACCCACAGTTTAAAGGAAGAGAGTTTTAATTTGGCTCACGGTTCCAGGGTATTCGGTCTATGGTACGGTCAGGTGGCACCAAGGCAGGAAGAGTATGGCAGGAGGGTGTGGCAAAGCAAAGATGTTCGGTTCATAGCAGGTGGGAAGCAGAGCAAGGAAACAGTGCTGGAGCAAGGGGTGAAGGACTAGGAAAAGTACCCAAAGTTATGCTTCCATGATCTTCCTAGACATACCCAGAAGTCCAAGTCAGAGTCTCTTCAGAAACTCAAAGAAAACTCCTAGCTGTAAACCTCTATAAAAAAAACAAAAACAAATTATGTAACCTCACACTGCAATGGTACAGGGGAAATATTCCCACAAAAAGTCAGGAAGAAGTAGGTAGGAAAAAACATAACCAAACCAAGCAGGTAAAATAATCCCCAAGCCAGTCAAGTTACAACAGTTAAACCTGCCTGCCACATATAGTCTAGGAGCTTGATCAACTTTTACCAAATCATTTTTGCCAAAAGGATTGCAAAAAAGTACAATATTGTATAATTTGTATTACATCATATCAGGAAGATAATGTCTAGTTATCTCTCCTTTTATCACGTTAATAACCTAATCCTTCCATTATAAAGCTCTATCAGCTTTTTGCCTAGTAGAACTATAGGTAACAATTACATATATCCATTATTTCATGAGGATCTCCATTTATCTCTGGGAAAGGATCAAGTTTTTTTCTTCAGCACTAAATTGGAACGTAACCTCCTTCCACACCCAGCCCACGTTTAACCCTAACCTAGTGCAACTGAATCTTCCTCTAAGAAGGATTCTGACCTAAGCTGTTGGACTATTCTCATACCCACTTGTCTTAAGAAAAACACAAATGCTGTAAATAAATGCATATCCTAGCCATGATTAGGTTTTTGAGAGATTCTGCTAACACATCATTTTCTCAATTGTTTCCTCTTATCATAAGACAAAAACAACAATGAGGAAAAAGGAATTATCCTTCACTAGGAAACACTCCTTATATGGAAAAGGGTATTATTATTTCTTAGATGTTTCTGTATGCCCAGCACTATATATATATATACACATACATACATACATACATACATATATATATATATATACATATATATATATATATGTATCTTGTGTCATTTATTTCTCATAACAGTTCTGTAAGCTAAGTAGCACTGATTCATGTTTTTAATATGAGAGAACAAAGTATAGTAGAGAGCAAATGACCTTGAAATAAATCAGACATCTCCACAGTAACTGTTAGAAGGGTAATACCCTTTACCTTAAGGCTAAACTGTTTGATGATACCTATCTAGAATAAATTTGCCTGGATCACAGATTTTTAACAATGAATATGAGCCAGGTATGGTGGTGCACGCCTGTAATCCCAGCACGTGGGCGGCTGAGACAGGAGGATCGTTGTGAGTTCGAGACCAGCCTGGACTGCAAAGTGAGCTCATAGCCGGCCTGACCTGCACAGTGAAACCCTGTGTCAAAAAGACAAAAAAATAAAATAAAGTAACAATGAATATGTACAAATGATGATTAAGCTTGGGTTTTGACCATCCCAAAAATCACGAAGGGAAGGGAAGTGAAGAAAAAGGCAAAGGGACATAAGTGCTGTGTTGTGAGGCCCCATCTTTCCATTCTCATTCTTCCCAGGAGACCATGGCTTCCACATAGACCAATTCTGGTGCAGATAAGTAGAGGGAAAATATCAGAGCCACCACCACAGAGCCACCACCAAGCTTTTCTATCATTTGCAGAGAGACTGAGGGGGTGTTTTATGGAATTAGCCTAATTAAATTGAGTCTCTTCTAGATGTTTATCTTAGCAGCACTAGCCAAGTCGACTAAATATTTTCCCAAATGTAAAATCATTTGAAGTTTTTCCTCCAAACAATTTAAATGGCAGAAAACTCACTTAAGGAGAAAAAATTGTAAACAATTTTTACAACTGTTTACAATTGTAAAGGAAAAGGAAAAAGCTTTATAGAACTGTGTCCACCATATTTTAAGTTACATAAAAGAAGAACCTTGAATTCTACTTTATGTACATTTTGTAAGGGGGGGATGAAAGAAGAATTATTTCCTGGTGTTCTGGCAAAACAAAAGTGTGGCCACTGTTGCAGGATTTCCCACTGATTCTGCCAAGAAAGTAACAGAACTAGACTTCATACTAATATCTGATTGCAAAACTCTGTCACATTATGCCTCCTGCTCACTTAATTTATCTAAAGGACAATATCCACAGTGTCTATGGAAAATGAGGTGCTAATAAAAAATAGTGAAGACATTCTGAACAATTCTAGATTCCCACTGTATCGGCCAGAATGTGTCAGACTAAGCTGCAGAAACATACAAATCTAAAAGTTCGCACATTCCTGCTTGTTGGGCTTTCCTCCTGGCAGTGAGTCAGAATCTTCATACTCAGAGGATTAACTCTGCTCTTTGCTTCCTAAGAGTCCTCTGAAGCCTGTCAGCCAACAGGAAAAAGAGGAAGGGAAGAAGGGTGGGGGAAGAAAGGAGAAGGAAGCAGTGTGTGGAGGACAGATTTAGAGACATTTGGAGAGGAGATTATGAATTTAGTCCTGCAAGAACATATAGGACCCCTACCCTCACTTCAATAGCCTCACTTCTAGGAATCTAAGAAATTAGCTTAGCTGTGGACCCAGGAAACAATGAGAAATACCATCCAGTATGGTGGCACACATCTGTAATTCCAGCCACTTGCAAAGTGGTGGCAGGGGGATCATAAAGCCAGCCTGGTCTACACAGCAAGACCCTGTATTAAAATAACAGAGTGAACTGTGCATGGTGGTGCATTCCCATCATCCCAGTACTCTGGAAGGTTAAGGCAAAAGCAAACCAAAGCCCAGCCTGGGCAACTTAGTAGTGACTTAGCAAGATTTTTGTCTCAAAATTAAAAATTAAGAGGGTTTAAGAGCTAGTTTTTCAAACAAGTTTTAACTCAAAACTTAATTTTTTTCTAGTTTCTAATTTTCCTTGCTGTACCTAATATTCCTTTAAAATCCCTTTATTATCTTTTGGTATATCCCACACCTTACCAACCATTTTCAGTTACTAGGTTTGTCTGCTCAAGTTCGTGCATGCAGTGGTGCATGCCTATAATCCTAGCATGAGGGAAGCTGTGGCCAAAGGATCACCCTGGGTTTGAGGCTAGCCTGAGTTACATAGTAAGTTCAAGACCAGGCTGAACCACATAGTGAGACCCTGTCTCAAAAACCAATAAACAAACAAGAAAAAAGTTCACTCAAATATTTTAATCTCAAATTCAATCTCCATTACACATGCTCCCCGTCCCCAGCACAGACCTAACTTGTGCTTCTGGAGATTGACAGTGGCACAGGAGGGCTGTCCGCTCTTTTGCTCCTTCCATTCCAATAGCTGCAAGGCAGTCAAGAGACTTTATCTGTCTCTCAGACTCTTTCCCTCTCCCTTCTTTTGAGATACAGATCCTCTACTTTTGAGGGTAAGAGAAAGAGATTAGGATAAGGGTGATTACTACTCTGAATCCTCTGCCTGTGGTGTCTACCTGTTTAACCCCAGGTGTCTGGTGGAGATCCATAATGCACCAGACAGTCACACATTTTTGGAATACCCTACATTGGTCTGGAGTCCTCTCCTCTGTTGTGTTCTACATGACATGGGGGGTATCAATCAAGATACAAAGCCAGTCTCTTCTTTTAGCCACCTGTAACTTCCATGAGGGATTGTTTTCGTGTTCCTCTCAGCAAAAGGTGTTAGACATTCCCTTCTTTTCCCTCCTCACGTTTCCTAAGTAAGCTGAGAAGCATGGTGATGTAGCCAGAGAACTAAGTAGTGGGACAGTTGAGTCACCTTTTTGTAAACTTTGCTTCTCTTGGTCTATGTTGACTATTCCCTTTAGAATCGTCAAGGGCAAAGATTTAGTATCTCTTAGTCTTTGGCATGGGGCTTTAGTTGAGAACTACAGAAAAAAGAAGTCTAATTATTTATAAATAGGTATAGGATTAAAATACATACACATGTGTGCATGTGTATTATATATGCACATACATTACTAAAACATGATTTGGTTCACACTACACATACCTAACTTAGATCTTCCACCTGTTTTTACAATACATCTTGTAGATCTTCCATGTTAACACATGTAGATACAATAAGGTATTTCCTGGATACTGAAAAATAGGAGTGACTAGATCTACATCAAAGAAAATTGACCAACATAAAAAGCTTGGGTCTTAACCTAAACTTTTTAAAATAAAAATTTTGCAGTTATTATCACCTACAACAATAGTAGCTAACATTTATTGAATATTCATATGAGTGATTAACATTTTTTTTTTGCAGTACTAGTAATTGAATCCAGGGCTATCCCACTGAGCTACATCCCCAGCCCCTTTTTTATTTTTAATTTTGAGACAAAGTCTCACTAAGTTGTCCAGGTTGGGCTCAAACTTGCAGTCCTCCTGCCTCAGCCTGCCAGAGTGCTGCTATTACAGCAATCTGGCTGACATGAATCATTTTATGCAATATTCATAATGATCTGTAAGGTATATATTATGGCTATTCCCATTTTACAGATGAGGCATATGAGGGTTAGAATAGTTAACTGACCCAGTATCATCAGAGCCAGCAAAATGGTGGGCTTAGGATTTAAATTTAGGACTATGTGGCTCAAGTATGTTCTCAATCAGTTTGTCTTTCTGTTCATCTTTACAGTGAATGCTGTACTGAATTCATTGGATTTCCTCCGATTTTACTTTACATATGAATTGTTCAACCTGAATGCTCATGTAAATCATTTTTATTTAGGCATCATCTGTGCCAAAAGAGTGTTTAAATTCCAGTCAACATGGACTCTTAAACACATATTTTATTTACTCTATTTCTGAAAGTTACATTAGTGTTTATCCAAGACTGGCATTAGGTATTAGGGAGTATAGAGTCCACTGTATGATTTGAATTGTAAGTGGAAGTATGTCTCTCTAAATCGTCAAACTGTCTGAGGTCCTGCAATTGGAGAGTCATTCCTTGGAGCCCTGACTGAAATTAAAGCAGGAGAATGATCTAGCAGTACTCAGAGAAATAGGACTAAATAAAGCAATTCAATATAAACAAGTTATTCAACCAAATCTCAAAAGAGTGGGGAAGTACCTATGAAACACAAGAAAGAGGTTTTGAGGAGAAAGACTCATGTTTGTAGAAGGTATAAAAGGGAGACAATTCACTCACTTTTGCCTTCGAGAACCTAGACCTACAAAATGGCTATTGGCCTTAAAGAAGCCTACTTGTCAAAAGTGGAACTCCAGCAATGCCAGCACGAAATACATTTGCAGACACAGGGATGAGAATTTCAGGACAGCAGTGGGGCAGAGTAGGATGCATGTAGATGCACAAGGGCCAGGCCAAGTGTGACAGCCCCTGTTCTCCAGAGACAGCCCCAAGTCCACATGGGTTAAGTCAGCTTGCAACCTGAGAGATCAGGCTGTTGACTGGGTTTTGTTTTTTTACACAGCTTATGGGTGTGATGAAAGTGTAAATGTGACAAGTGCTGTCAGTCACACTACACAACCAGCGAAAGGTTTTGGAAGTCATTCAATCAGATGTGAGACAAGAATAACTTGGCAGAGGTAAGGCATCCAGGTAGTATGTATTTTATCTTATTCTCGTTTACACTATTTGATTTTTAAAATTTATATCCCTTCTTGACTCCTTTCTAAAAGTATTAAATTTAGCCTTCAATGAGTCACACATATGAAAGAACCATTGAAATAAGATATTAGGAGACAGATAACGAGGTTAGGGTTTTAGATTAGGATGATACTGGTACCTTCCACACTGAGTCCCAGAACAGCTATTTTTAAGTTTATGTGGACCAAACAGCAAACATGACCTAAATGCTTGTCACGCTTCATCTCACCGAATTTTCCAATTCACTCATGATGAATTTATATATTATTATCTCCATTAATATTTTTTAGATAATGAGGAAACTAAAACTTGGCTTGGATAACTTGTTCAGTCTTATAGCCAAGCAGGGAAAAAGCCAGATTTGAATCTAGCTTGACTGTGGATCTAGACTTGTGATCATACAAGATACCAACTCTGCAGGCAAAAGGTATCAGGAATCAAATCTTAAAAAAATGTTGGCGTTATAGGAAAGACGATGTGGTACCTTGTGGAGCAGATGAAGATGCTCTTTTACTCTGATCCACCTGGTTAGAAGGGTTTACCAGCCTGCAGGGAATACCAGGATTCAAATATCCGCTCCCCGACGATGTTGGGTAAGCAAAGTGTAAGACAGGAAACCCTGGCTACGGTGCAAGTTCACAATATTAGGAAAATATGATTGTCTCCTATTTATGTTCAGGGTCAAGATGGATTCTGTCCCGAAAATACAAGGAAAATGTAAGGGGCAGTAACCTTGAAGGTTAGGAAGAGGAAAAAAGGGTGTGAAATGACAATTTCTCCCTTTCAGGTTGGTAAACCCTTATAAATACATGAACAAGTGGATCCTAACAAAAGAGAACATCTTCGTCTGCTCCACAAGGTACGAAATGGCCCCTCCTATAAGGGGTCAACATTTTTTTAATCTCGGAAAATGTGGTCTCGCGCCACCTTTATACCACCGACTGCGGACCGGCTCTAGGACCCGGCAGCGGTAGGTAAGGAGGCTGGGGACTGGGTAGGGAGATACCGCGCACCTCTGACATCATCACGCCGCCGACGTCATCAGCGCGCGCCGTACGGTGGGTACGCGGAGAAACGTGGAGAAAAGCTTTTCCTGTTTGGCTCGGCTCTCACGTGCCATGGCGGCGCCGGCCCAGCAGCCTTCTCAGCCTGGGGGTGGAAAGCGCAAAGGCAAAGCTCAGTATATACAGGCCAAGCGGGCTCGGCGTAGTGATGTGGTCGGGCCGCGGCAGCTGGAACCAGGGCTGCAGGGGATCCTCATCACGTGCAATATGAACGAACGCAAATGCGTGGAGGAGGCCTACAGCTTGCTCAACGAATACGGCGATGACTTGTACGGGCCCGAAAAGGTACTGGTGTCGGTTTACGGGAGCCGGCCTTCAGGCCTTTGAAGGGAGTGACGCTGGACGAGCAACTGGTTTCTGCGCATGCGCGGCAGGGGGCGTAGCCTCGGCTACCTTCTACCCCTCCCTTCCCCCTTCGCGCCCAGCGTTGTCTTTGCCTACTCGGGTAGACAAGCCTGATTGCCCTTCAAGTTCTGGTCCTTAAGTAATCACGCTGGCTCTCATTTATTGATGCTTTTTGTGGGCAAGGAGATGTGCTTCTTTCGGCAACCTTGTGAAGTTGGCTGTAGTAATAATGTGTTTATTCTAAGCCATAATATCTCTTAAGTAGTCATTTCCTAATTCCAAAAGTAAATACATTTACAAAGCAAAAGCTTTTGTGTAGGGCGTGGTGGCGCACGCCTATAATCCTACCACTGGGGAGGCTGAGGCAGGAGGATTGATGATAAAATCTCGTCCTGTTGTGGTTTAGAAATCATGCTGTTACTAGTTTAGAATCCTGGCCGGTGCGCTCATGTAGGCTCTGAGGAATTAAGTGAAAGATAATACAGCGGGTCCCATCTTTTACTGGCTCTTGGAGTTGGGCACGAGCAAGTTCATTCTGCTGAGATTTTGTTTTAAGTACATAATATAGAGTATAGTAAAGGCTCCTTAAATGTGCACAGTTATTATTAGTTCTTGATTGAAAATATCATTAGTAGGTCAGAAAAGTGGGCAACAGATGGATAAGCCATCTGCACTGGTACCGTAAGCAGGTTCTGTTAACTTTATTTTTTATTAGTATATATGTGTCATACCTATTGATCCATTCACCATAGAAAATTTCTACCTGTACATAATACATCTTGATTTTCCTTTTTTACCCATTCCCCGCCCTTTAAACCTTTTTACCCTCCGCATTTACAAAAGCTTTGTTCCCATTTTTTTCCTTGGGTTCTCTCTACCTCTTCCTCCTCTTATTTGAACGTGTTTTTTCTGCTTCCCAGTATCTGTCACCCACTTATTCCTTTTTTACCCTTTGGATTCTTACACAATGGAAACAATGTGATATTTAAACTTCTCTGTCCAGTTTATTTTACTTAAGATTATGGTCTCGAGGTGCATCCATTTTCCTATAAATGACTCGAGTTTACCCTTCCTTATGGCAGAGTAGTACTCCATTGTGTGTACAGTACCACTCTTTCTTTATCCATTCATCTGTTGATGGGCATCTGGGCTGTTTCCAGGATTTAGCTGTTATGAATTGTGCTGCTGTAAACACGGGTATGTACATGTCACTGTAGTGTCACTTTGAGCAAGTTCTTGAACTTCATGTCTTGTGCAGGAGGGCAGGACTAAGGGTTTTTAATTCTGTTAAGTGTCTGCTTCTCATCTTACAAATGGAGAGTGTCCTGTGAGGCACAGAAATATCTTACTGGTGTTGTCTGAGTGTGCCCTGCCTTCTGTCTGGTGAGCACGTTTCCCTCTGGGCTTCCCTCTCCTATCAAGATGCCTCTGAAAACATTTTCAAATGTGTGTCCCACAGCCTGAGGAAACTATGTCCTCCACATTGTGGAGGGAGTGTTGTCTCAGTCTCTTAATAAAAAACTTGTCAACATTGAGCCAACTGCCACTGGGGGTTTCACATAAGTAGTTAATTGTAGTGTTTAAACAGGAGCTGTTGTGTCATTTCTGCTATTGGTTTTATATAAACAGTTTCCAGAGAAGGATCAGCAGCTTTCTGGAAGTGAGGGAGAAGACGATGTGGAGGCTGCCTTGAAGAAGGAAGTGGATGACATAAAGGCTTCTACAGAGAAGAGGCTAAGAAGATTCCAGTCAGTAGAGAGCGGAGCGAACAATGTGGTCTTCATCAGGACTCTTGGGATAGGTGTGTGACTAATGGCCCTTAAGATAATTGGCTGATAATTGACATCTCCTGCCTCAGAGAACATGGCCTACAAAATGGTTCCATGGCTGTGAATCACTGGATTGCAGCCACTGTTGGCACATGTAGACGTGGGACGCGGTGGTACACGTAGCACTGGTTCAGGAGTAGAATCTGGCTTTGTGCTTTCCTTGTAATCTTAGGCAGAACGAGAGTGCATGTTCTACCAGAGAGGAGCAGCCGCTCTCTGCTCAGCCAGTAGTGGCCATTGGGAATACAGAACTAGATCTTTCAGTTTTCAAGAAGGTGGAAATCAGGAGATGCTCTCACATTTTAAAGAGTAGTCATCTACTTTATAAATGCTGTAGAAAGTAAGTGTCCCCAAACTGATTTATGTGCCGGCACATGGAAGCCTGAACGTCACTACTTTATAATGTGATTCTAGGATTCTTTCCAGTCTGAGATTTAGACTACTGTATTCCTGGGTGCATTAAATCTTTTAAATAATTTGCAGATTGTCTTTTTGTAAAAAAAAAGTGTGTTATTTGTTACTCTTAATAGTTGTTACTGCTAAAGGAAAGCAACAGCAAGGTTAAATCAGACATCATAGAAACTCCAGGGTCTGTGCGAACTGAACAGCTGTATTTGGCAAAAACACTAATACTGATGGAAGTGAAAATACTAGACGCAAAGTAAACACTGAAAAAATTATTGGGAAAACTTGTTCTGTGCTGATTTTTTTTTTCCTTTCAGAACCTGAGAAATTGGTGTATCATATTCTCCAAGATGTTTATACAACTAAGAAAAGGAAGACTCGAGTTATTTTACGGATGTTACCCATCTCAGGCACATGCAAAGCTTTCTTAGAAGATATGAAAAAATATGCAGAAACATTTTTGGAACCCTGGTTTAAAGCACCAAACAAGGGAACATTTCAGATTGTATACAAATCTCGGAATAACAGTCACATGAATAGAGAAGAAGTTATCAAAGAATTGGCAGGTATGTTTCCCTTAGTGATTTTACATAGGTGTACAGTAGTAAACACTTGTGTTTAGGGATTTCTTTTTCAAAATTTAGAGTTTACACTTTGTAGTAAAAAAGTATATTAAAATGCCAAACCTCACTGGTTTTAACATGGTAGATAAGAGATTTTCTGGTAAAGTTTTTTCCACCTTTGGGGGAAAAAGTACAGTCATCCCTCGGTACCTATGAGAGATTAGTTCCATGTTCCCTTGACTACAGCAGCGTCTGTGGGTACTCAGGGTCCTTCTGTAAAGTGGTGTAGTGTTTGCATGTAACCTGTGCGTGTCTGTCTTGTAGACTGTAAGTCATCACCAGGTTACACAGAATACCTAATACTCCAAATAGTTGTTATACCATGTAGTTCAGGGAGTAGTAACAAGAAAACAACCTGTATATGTTTAGTGCAGACATAATTTTTTTTCCAAATATTTTGATTCAAGGTGGGTCAAATCTGTGTATGTAGACTCTGTGGATTTGGAGGGCCAACTGTATTCTTAAATGTCTCAGGATTTTATTTGTATGTGTTTATTGAAAGGATTCCAGAAATTTTGAAGTCCACAAAGAAGAATGAACCAGTATATATTCTATTTTAACAAATCCCAAAAAGAAAGGGATGACAATTTTGTGTATCCGTTGAACTTACTGGTATCCTCAGCCTAGATATTTCCCTATTTTTGCTACAGGAATTGTCGGCAGTCTGAATTCAGAAAATAAAGTGGATCTCACCAACCCACAATACACAGTGGTAGTTGAAATCATCAAAGCTGTCTGTTGCCTTAGTGTTGTGAAAGATTACATGTTATTCAGAAAATACAATCTTCAGGAGGTGGTGAAGACTGCCAAAGACCCATCACAGCTTCCCCTAAAGCTGAGAAATGGGAAAGAAGCAAAAGTGGAAACTGAAGACAAATTAAATCAAAATGATCCAAAAGAAGGGGAAAATAACCAGCTGGTGGTGCCGCAGAATAATAACAAACTGGGAGAGACAAGACCAAGACCTGAGACTCAGGAGGAGAGTGAGGGAGGCGCTAAACCTGAAATACCTAGTCAAACCCAAGAAGGAGCCAAATCTAGTGAAAGTGACCTCTCATAGGAATCTTTTTGTGTTGGGGGTGGGTTTCTCAACCCATGTTTTGTGTGATGGTATTGAGGTTCCTTATAAAGTTGTCACTTAAGTATCTTGACCTTTGTGTGCTGCATAAGTGCTGATCTCACAGTCGTGAGCAGTGATCTCTCAGCCCTGTTAGCGGTTTCCGTTGGGCCTTTTCAGCCCTGATGGCAGTGTGTGGGGGCCCCGTGCTGTACCTGGGTAGGGGTGGTTGGAGGACGGTGTTACCTTTTCCCCCTTCTTCAGCCTGCCCTTATGCTGTGCCAGCCGACGTACAGCAGGGAATGAGCTCTGAGAAGTAAAAAATCAGAGAAACACTGCATTCTAAGAAGGAATGGAATTTTAAGTGCCACAGCTGAGCTGTTCCCTGCTCGGTTGTTGTAAACACTGCAAATCAGTGGATTATGTAGGCTGGAAGTGAATTGTTTCCTGATGGTTTTGTACTTTTTATGTTTTTCTTGTTTAGTTATGTCTGTTTATATATTTCATTAATGTTTGTTATGAACAAATGTGATAACCATTGCTGCAATTTTTGAAGTCAAGGTAGGAGGTAGAAGACCATTATAGGCATAGACCTATGGACATTTTTGGTAAGATCAGTGATGAACAATTAAAATCTTTTGAGTTATTCCTTACACAGGACTAATACAGCAAGAGATACGAAGCAGTTCTGCCTTTATAATGAAAGCTACTTCTCACAGGTTTTACAAGTCAAGGTAGGAGATAGAAGACCATTGTAGGTGTAGACCTGTGGGCATTTTTGGTAAGGTTAGTGATAAAGAATTAAAATCTTTTGAATTATTCCTTATACAGTACTAATACAGCAAGAGATACGAAGCAATTCTGTCTTTATAATGAAAGCTTCTTCTCACAGGTTTTACATGTACTCATAATCAGAGTTGCCCTGTCTTCATTGTGCATTGTGTGTGGTTTTTAACTAAATCAGTTATTTGACAAGAATGTTGATTATTTTAAATAGCTTTTAAATATTATAACAGAATAAAGCTTTTGTTTAAAATCACATGAGGCAAAATGATTTAGGAAGCAGATTATCTGGTAGCAGATCTTATCCCAGCAAAGAAAAATGTACATAGTTGATGGAAATTTAATACCAATGTTAAAATGCTGAGAAAAACACAAGAAATAGAAATCACTTTACTTTCAGTTTCATAAGTTGATTTACTCATAATATGTCACATGCTAGAAAGAAGTTTTATGTGACTAGGAAACACGCCTTTTTATCTTGGTTAATGTGTCAAGAGATTTCACAAATATTTGTCATTCTGTAGTACTGGTAAGATTTGTAAATGGTAGTGTAATTAAAACATTGTCTTCTGATGTGATGAGTCTCACAAAATGAAGACCAATATGTATTTATGGTGTCTTCATACCTGAAAACAAAATGTCTATCAGCTATACCCCTAATACACCATTAATGGTTGGCTATGTGATAGTTTTGCCACATTTAAAGAGAAAAAAAGAAATCTTGATGTTGACATTATAGCACACAGCTTTTTTTTCCATAGAGATACTGATACCAAGAACTTGGAGATGAAATGAAGCAGGTTAAAAAAAAAAAATGCTACAGAAGTGGTTAATTTTAGTAAAGACCATTTGTATGACATTGTTTACAGAATATCCTTAAATTAAAATCTGGGGAAAGAGCAGTGAACTTCCTGCTTCATACAGAATCCTAGTGGCTTCTCAGAGGAAGTATCCTCAGAATATATTTGAAAAGAAACATGAATTGTCAGGATAATTACAAGGAAGTGGGTCTTGCTGAGTGCTTTAAAAATGGAGAATGGCTACAGAAACTGGCCTGTTTCATAAACATTTCCAGCTTATATAAATGAACAAGTTTTTGCAAGATTCTAAAGAAAAAGATTTTTTCTGAAAGTGATAGGAGCTTTAGAAGGAAACTGATTCTGAAAAAGTCATTTTAAGGGTTGACAGTGGATCTCTTAAATTTTTTCTGCAGTAATTTCCACATCAGAATGAAGAATATAGCCAGAGGATCACTGTGAGTTCAAGGCTAGCCAGAACTACCTAGCAACACCCTGTCTCAAAAAACCAAAAAAAAAAAAAAAAAAAAAGAATGAAAAAGAGTCCAGGCTTTGGGCTACCTGGAAGGCTACCTGGAAGAAATGCAAAGCCAAATTAAGTATAATTTCCTGTTCCTGTCTGAAAGAAAACTTCACTCTAGTCTGACAAGTTTGGATTTCTCTGCAATTTCAGCTTAGTGTTCAGATACGCTATATTGTTCCCTCAGGGGTTCATTGATTGAGAAAGGTGGAAAGTGAGAAACTGTCTAGATTGAGAATATTAGGCTCTAAAATTAGTTTTTGAGAAGGGGTTATATTTATTTAAATTTTTAAAAGTAGGAAGCAGTATAAATGTTAAGGCTTCCTATGCGGGTGGCTATGTCAATTTAGTAGCGTATGTGAACATTTCTACTCTTGGTGAGGCCTCTGATGGTAAACCAGACTAGATTTGGGAGGGGCAGCGAATACATAGGACCTTGGTAATGTACCTAGGACTGATACTTCCTTGAGTATCTTCAGATATTTAATTCTTTCTGTGGGGATGAACTCAGAGCCTGGCGCATGCTAGGCAAGCCTTGTACTGCTGAACCACATGCCTCGCTTTTTACTTTTATTCTGAGACGCACTAAATTGCCTAGACTGACCTATGAACTTGTGATCTTTCCACCTCAGACTTCCAAGTAGGTGGAATTACAGGGGTGTGCGACTGCATCCTCCCCAGAATGTTGGCTCTTAATGATGTTGAAGTCATATCAAGAGGTTGAGTATTAATTAGTATCATTTGCGAGGATAGGAAGATCTTGGTGCCTTCTTCAGATATGCTCTAGGACAGACATTTTATTTTGATAGTGTAAGACAAAGGAACTCTGGGAATAAATTTGCTGTATCTGAATTCTGCTTTGTGAAGCTGCTACTCTACAAAAAGATTTTTATTTTATTATTTTTACTTGGCATTTGTATTTGTATGTGGTAAAATCTGAGTGTGACACAAGCTGTTGTTCCCAACATAAACACTGTGCTTTGTTAGAATCTGCATTTACTCATTAAAGGATTTGCTTTGGGGTGTATTCATTGTTTATTTTCTCTAGCATTTGAGCATATTATTTATAAATAGGGTGGATGTTGGGTATCTTTTGTTTTTACAGTATTTTAATTAAAATTACAGCAGTTAAACAATTTGTGTTATGATTTATGAACTTGTTTTGCGCTAAAGAAAAAGTTAAACTTCATGTCTTAAAACCCATTTCTTTCAGGTTAAACATGTTTTTCAAGTGGTATTTTTACTTGTGTTTTGCTTTTGGTACAGCCAGATGCTCAGCTTATTTTTTATAGACCGACATTTTCAGAAAAATCAAAATAAAGTTGTTCCCTAAAGATTGATGTTCTGTACTTTTTCTTTCTGCCTTTAGTAGATCTCTTGCTTTATAGTATATGTATCATTAAAAATGTTTACATGTCATGTGGGGTGTGGTGGCGCACACCTGTAATCCTAGCATTCAGAGCCTGAGGCAGGAGGTCACTTTGAGTTTGAGGCTAGCCTGCAATACATAGACTCTATCTTGAAAAAAAAAGTTTACATGTCAAATTATGTATCAAAAGACATATATGTGATCCTAAAAAGCAAAGCTATAAAAATGTATTAATTGCTCTTGAATAATTAATATTTCCATATAATCCAGATTTTCTGATATTTTACAGGATTCCAAAACAAGGAACAATACAGTAGTTAATTTCATTACATTTACTCACTAGCCTTTGAGTTACGATATTTATACTCCTCATCTTAAGCTCCCTTAAAGTATTGAGTGATCATAAAAATGTTGAGCAGAAATTCTGTCTTGAACACTTCTTTTAGAATATTGCTTATCTTTATGTTCAGAACAAGGCAAATGAAACATCCATTGTAGACTGCCATTTTTAAATAATCATTTTATCCCTGCTATTTTCAACACTAAAAATCAATATCTTTGTTTAATATGGTTGTTTTAACTATTTTCAAATATATTTAAAGTTAATTCTTTATTTTTCTGCTAAGTAGAAAACAAAAGCTCAAGTTTTCAACCAGAAAAAAAAATTAACGATTTAAAAAAGCAGTCACTGAATTATCAAGAAGGAAATGCTAAATAAAGCAACCATGTAACTGTTTAATTAGTGTTCTTAGCAAGCTACATTCGTCCCCATTCTTGGTCTCTTAAAACATTGCGTTTAATTTTCCCAGTGATTGTCTTTGGGAGTTCTTGAACAAATTCCACCTAATTGACAAAAAAACATACTGTGAGACACTTGGTTCCATTTTGGTATCTGAGCTCTCAATGAAATAGGAAACAACTCTTGTGAAATTCTGAATTTTATATGTGGACATTGTCTTACATATTGAATCTAGTCAGCATAAGAAACTCAGTCAGTTCATACTGTGAGGATGACTGTGTAGTTCCATTCTAGCAGTTTTTAATGCTAACTCACTCACATGTTCTGCCAAAAGAAAAGAATCCCTTTACCTCATTGCTTTTCCCTGTCTGGACCTAGGCCTCTACTGCCCTCTGGGGAATGGAGGTTTACACCTAAGTTCAAAAAGAAAAAACACTGGCATGGGTCCTTGTAGCTGGGGGACACCTGTAATCCCAGCTTTCTGGGGTGCTGAAGCAAGAGGATCCCAGTTTCAAGCCTGAATATATGAATGAACAAATAAACGAATGAGAGTGTGTCTCAGATTCTGAAGGAGGTACTGTAGCGATGATTTGGAGTACATGTAATTTCCCCTTGTGGTCTGGCTGGACCATAAGATCCTGTCTTTGTTGTCCTCTATCATAAAGCTGATACTCTGTATTTTTAAATGCCCTGGGACCTCATTCCTGAAGATCAAAGGACTACTGGTTTTGTTTAATGGAGAAAAATACAAAAATGAATTCATTCTCAGGTTGAAATTAGCTACCTTCTGACTGAAGTGATACCAACTGAAATGGAATTATCCTCTAGAGGGTTCGTCACTATCACCCGATAGGGTTCCAGAGAGAGAAGAAAAGTCCAGTATCATCCCTGTGTAGAGGATTGCTTTTAAATCCTCATTTGAAGTTCTTCAGGAAAGATCACATATTTTCCCTGGGTAGTATCTGCTTCTTCAGCCCTAAATGAGGTCCCTTGACACCTCAAGGCATGCATTTCTTTAATTTATAGGGATATTATATGGCCAAGAGGGCTAAAAATCAGATGCTGTCCCTAAAAATAAAGCACTTCATATTTTGCAGACATTCCTTGTCCCTATATGGAATGGGACTGACTGTATTCTTAGCAGTTACTCACTGTTGCAGAGTTGGTTTTAAAAAGTTCACTTATGAAGCATTTTTAGTGCCCGAATATAAAACATTTCAAAGCAACATTGGCTAAATGAAGTAAACAGTTATCTTTTGCCTATATATTGAGCTAGTATAAAGTCAAAGTCCAACAGAACCCCGTATTAGAACCTAGCTGGCATTTACATGGTGCACAACCCTAATTTATACTTGCCTTTCTTGGATATTTGTACGGTGCAGTTGATCTTTTCACATGATCCTGAAGCTCAAGAGTCAATTTCTCAGGGTTGGATGATTTGTAGGGTGCAGATAAGACAACAAAAGCTTTGACCACCTGCAGCAGAAAAGTCCATTTGGATTGCTGTGTTTGTTTTGCAGACACATCAGGAGTTAGGAACCATTGCTGAATGGAGGCATTATTTGTCCACAGCAGCTGAAGTTTTGACTACCAACAACAGCTCAGGTACGACAAGGACAAAGTGAGGTTTGGGGGAATCTATTTCCAGATAAATGGGCTGTGAATGTGAGGAGTACGTGATTCTTTCACAGCTGGGCTCTTTACATATGACACATTTAACATTTCAATCCAGCTGATCCTGTGTATTATTCAGGCGGCCTTTGATTGACAGATGACCCTACACACCATCAAACCTGTACTGTGTGAGGAAGCACGTGGTAGCAGGAATGATGTGAGTTCAGGAGAATATGGTTTGAAAGGGGTTTGGGGTGGTCTAATGGTGGAAGGGTGGAATATTAGGAAGGACTGATCATCTCAAAAGGGAATTTCTTGCTTCCCAGTTTTTCCTTTTCTTTGTAATAGAAGCAATTAGGTAATTATTGAGGTTAGTAATCATAGTTTAAATTATTGATTATTCATACAATGATTCTAATTGGTGTTACTTCTAGTGTTCTATTCAAGTCGATAATATGGAGAGAATGAGAATATGGCAGAAGGAAAATATTTTGGAGAATGGAATTACATGGAAAATCGAGGGGGTATAGGAATTAAGCATATGGGATCCACAGTGTTCCTCAGAGGACCGTGGGTATATGAGAGAAAGGCACAAGAGATATGGGAGGGTATTGACATATACAATTCTGAGATTTCCTGTTTGCTGAATCTTCAGGAAACTTCCATGAGGAAAGTAGATTTCTCCCTTCCTTAGCATAGTTTTCTCTTAGAATCAAGACTATTGTCATTGCATGAGTAATACTGTCATGTCCTAATTAGGGAGCGTGTGGGATTTCTTTGGGAACTTGACCACGATCTTTTGTTTGCACTGTTTCTGTGAGGAAATGTATTCTGTCAATCCAAGGCAATTTACAGACAGTAGAATTGGATGCTTAATGCAGTGTCTGTTCCCACTTTTCAGTAACAGTACTCTGAGTTTTCTGTGGAGTGTTACCCTAACTTCCCTCTGGTGCGATTGACACCAAGCCTTACCTCTGAGGAGAGGCTATGATCCAGGTCTGACCGGTCACCTGTACCATTTCCTGGGTCACTCTGGCTAGAGAGATGACTTAAGATAGACAAAGGGAGTTCTGGGAGTTCCCCCAGAACACTTGGAAAGTCAGGTCTCTCCATCCCTGGGAGGGTGGTGAAATGGGGAGAGTGTGGAGTTGGGTGCTATCAAATAGGAATGACCTGCTCAGATGGGGTCGACAGAGAGTAGCAGAGCAAAACACAGAGAGACTAAGGGATGTGAACTTCGCAGGAACACTTGGATACCAACGTACCTAAATGCCTCTCAGTTATATGAGCCCAACATTTAAAAAACTAATTAAGTCTATTTGAGTTGAGTTTCTGTCAGTTACTGACAGAATCCCAATGCTCTTTGGGACACAACTCATTTGTAAAGTTGATTTCCTAGTCTACATTTTTGCCATGTGTGCCTCATAGTGAAGATTCAATGACACTGCAGTCTAGGTTTAGTCTTTACCGGGGTCAAACAGGACTTGAAAACAGGAAATTGCTGCTTTGGTATGTGATGTTCACCTACCTCTCCTCGAATTGGATCTGGACTACTGACCACAGCTGATTCAACAACTGCTGGGTGCTCAATGAGTGAACTCTCCACTTCGAAGGGCCCGATTCTGTAGCTGCAGAGAAAGGGAAGCTTGCTCACTACATTCTTCAAATAGGAAGTCTCCCGTCCTGCCAAGCTGCTGATTTCTAGGAGTCGCAAATATACAAACCCAGAGGATATAATGACATCATCGGCTCTGCCGACGAACCAGAAGTACCCATCACTGTCCATCAGGCCTCTGTCCCCGGTGATGTAAAAGTCTCCTCTTATTGTAGCAGCAGTTTTCTCAGGATTATCCTAGGAATTAAGGATGACATTTGGGAATTAGTTTGGTCATGTACTCATTAAGTGACTAGCATATCACATGAAGTTTTTGTTATTATGTTTGTTTGTTTTTGAGACAGGGTCTTGCTATGTAGTCCAGGTTAGCCTTAAACTCATTATGTAGCCCAGGCTGGCCTCAAACTGTGGCAATCCTCCTGCCTCAGCCTCCTGAGTGCCGGGATTATAGTCATGTACCACCATGCTCAGGTGAAGTTAATTTTTTTAAAGCTAAGATAGTTGCTAGCCTAAAAACAAAAAGGTCTAAAAGAGTGTTTGAAAACTAAGCCTCTCTCCTACCTCTCGCATCCTCCTTGTGCTTCCTCCTTCTCCCAGCCTGTCCTTTCTTTTTTTAAATTTTATTATTATTTTTTTTTAATTTTAAAAGTAAAAGAACATAAACACTAACAAACATACACACAGTAGCACAAGAACAGTACAAAAACTGAACTACAGATAAGGTGGCAGGGGATCAACAATGATTGTTGTATTATACATTGGTAGCTTCAAAGTGTATACTCAGAACGATACAAATAGACATACAAGATTGATCAAACAACTTATCATCGGTTGTTTCCCACATCAAAATGACATGAGACAATAGTGCAACCATGTCAGCCATCCCGCACACACATACATACCTACACAGCTGTCCTCCTCTTCCTCCTTTCCTTCCCTTCATCCCGATTGCTCTCTACTCTTGAGCAGTCTCCCTTCATACCTCCTGATCTATATTCTCACCTCCAGGTTCCTACACTAATGATACTATACACTGTTTGCACATGCACATCTGGTTTACCTCACTTATGAGTATGGTCTCCAATTGTGACCATTTGCCTATAAAAGCCCCTAGATTGTCTTTCTTTACAGCTGAATAATATTCCATTGTGTAAAAATGCCATAGTTTTTAATCCAGTCCCCTGTGGATGGACATTTGGGTTGTTTCCACGATTTAGCTATTACAAATTTTGCTGCTATAAACATGGATGCACATATATCACAGTGATATGCTGTTTTCAGATCTTCTGGGAAAATCCCCAGAAGGGGGATAGCTGGGTTGAGTGGGACCTCTAGACCTAGTTTGCTGATGAATCTCCAAATCGATCTCCACAGTGGAGATCCACAGTGGAGATCTTCACCAGTCTGCATTCCCACCAGTAGTGCAGTAGAGTCCCTGTTTCTCCACAGCCTCACCAGCATTTGTTACTGGACGATTTCTTGATGCTGGCCAATCTTACTCGGGTGAGATGAAATCTCAATGTTGTTTTTATTTGCATTTCTCAAATGACTAAAGATGTAGCACATTTTCTCATATATTTATTTGCCATTTGTATTTCTTTATCTGAGAAGTGTGTATTCATCTCAGATGCCCATTTCTGGACTGGGTCTTTGAATTTGCCAGCCTGTCCTTTCTGAGAACAACACTGCAACCAGTTTCTTACTTTGGAATTTAATCTTCACAGAACTTAATCTTCATTGTACTAGGTAACTCGATCTTCATGTATGTTTGCGAAGTAGAAATTATTCTCCCCATTTTACAGTTGATGAAACGGCCAGGTTTCCATCAGTTGTCCTGGTTTATATATAGCAAGTCATAGCAGGCATGAAATTTGGACCAATATCTGGACTAAAGTATGCTTAGCAGTTTCCATATTTCCATACCACATATTCAGAGAAGAAACAGAAAGGCCGGGTAGACTTTAGTCTGATAGCAATGTCCCCTTCTTTGCCAGGTGGTAGGATATCACCTTTTTCATCTATAACCTAGGAGGATACAATTCACTTGTTTCAATGAAACAATGAAACCCGGAATAAAGCCATTTAGATTCTTACATTTTTCTTTTCACAAAATGAAAATGGGTTATAAAATTGGAGAAAGCTATAAAATACCCCCCCCCCCCTTGCTTTTCTTTCTCTTTGGCACTGGGGATTGAACCCAGGGCCTTTATATGGAGTTACATCTCTGGACCTTTTCACTTTTTTTTTGAAGACAGGGTCTCATTATGTCACTAAATTACCCAGGCTGGGTTTAAACTTGTAATATTCTCTTGCCTCCCCCTCCCAGAATGCTAGGATTGCAGGCATGTGCCACCACACCCACTTCTCCCTTCTTTGTTGAACCACTCATGTATTTTCTTAACCCACCTGGACATCATAGGGTGATACTCCTTTTCCCATGGAGCCAGGTTTAATTTCTTGGCCTTTCTGGTTGGCACAAATTATTCCCTGTTGAGAGGACATGTATATAAGTAAGTAAAAATTCATTTTTTGAAGCTAATTATATCAAGAGAATGAAATTTAAGATGTGGGCAGTAGTTCTCCAACTTGGGCCTATATCAGAATCACCTGTTAAAATACAGATTTCTAGACCTCATCCAAGAATTTCCTATCCCGTTGGTGTGGAGTGAGATCTGAGAATTCCCGAATGATTCCAATACTGCTAGTTTGAGGACCACACTTGGAAAAACACTCCTTTTAGACTCTATCGTGTGCACTGTGGAATTAATTCCATACAGAGACACCCAGGGGTTTCTTCCCAGTGTAATGGAAAGTTGTGCAGTTCAGTTTTGAATCTCAGCAACTCCTAACACTCTTCAGATTTCTCCTGGGTGAAGAGGAAGCAGGAAGACTGTGGAGTAATCACAGTTCCCTTTCAGGCAAACCTAACTGCACAGTTGACAAGCTTGTTTTGTTTTGTTGGGACACGGTCTTACTACGTAGTCCAGGCTGTCCTTGAAGCCACCATATATAACCCAGGGTATCCTCAGTCTTGTGGCAATCCTCCTGCCTCAGCCTCCTGAGTGCTGGAATTACAGGCATTCGCCACCATGCCTAGCATAGTCCACAAATTTTGATAAGCACTAACAAGATAAGGTGTTCTATGACACCCCCCCAATTTATAACATGATGGGGGACACTTTAGGTGCTTCTTTGACAGTCCTGAGGTTGAAACACTCCAATATACAGATATTGTGGGTTCTACATTCTTAGATTCAACTAACTGAAGATCAGAAATATTCAGAAAGAAATTGCATCTGCCCTGAACAGGTACAGGCTTTTTTTCTTGTCATAATTTCTAAACACTATGGGGCAATAACTATCTGTATAGCATTTACTTTGTATTAGGTAACATAAGTAATATAGAAATAACTTAAAGTATATGGGATGAGATGCACAGGTTAAATGCAAATACTATGGTATTTTATATAATGCAAATACTATGCTACTGGCATGTAGTTGGTGTGTAACTCAGTACCCTACAGAGTGTAGGATGCCCCCCATAATACAGCGTCCAAGGACTGGAATATCCTCTGAGGTCCTAAAACCAGGCCGAGGGAAAGCGCTACAAAACCTAAATTTGCATTTTAAATGTACCACTTCTGTCTGCCCGTAGCCCTCGTACAGCTCCAGGCCTGTGTGCTCCTTCCACTGTTCCCGCACCTCCGGGTTGAGCGGCTCCCCTCCAGTCAGGCAGTGCCTCAGTTTCTTGAATTTATATCTGGAGAGAAAGGGTTGCTGTGGTTTTGGGGGAAGAAACATGAGTGGCTTTCACTGCAAGATAATTAAGACATTCAAGCAGAAAACAGAACAGCTAGGAGGAGCAAGTTTAGGAAAGTTCATTTCACAAATACATCACAGGGTGTTCTGGTCATGTGAGGCAGATTAGTGATGAAAACACAAGTTTCCTGAATGGGCTTATATTTTGGCAGATGGAGAACTTAACTACTAAAGGAAGAATAGGGCAGAAGGAAATACTAATGATTATACTAAGTACTTAAGAGACGAACAGTATAACAGCTTTGATTGGGCAAAGGTAAGCGTTTTAGAGGACTTTAGAATCCGTACAGCCTCTATATTAGAGATGAAGAAGTTGAGGCTCAGAGAGGTGAAAGAACTTGCCCAAAGCCTCCCAGATAATCAGTGTTCGAGTTGGGTACTCTGCTGTGCACTTACACTCGGCAGCCTGGTCTCACCACGCATGTCACTTAATCTCTCTTATGTGTGAGTTGATGGAGGTTTGGCAAGGTCATCCTGAGTGTCTGAGGCCGCACTATTAGTAAGGAGCAAGTCTCAGCTTGTTTGGCTTTGGTGCTTGAGCTTTTTTAACTGCCGCACTTACTAGACTCAGGCAAGAAACGCTGGGAAAGCCTACTTCTATTTCTCCCAGCACCTTCCTCCCTGGAAGCCCTACCTTATGGGAAGGAGAGTTGGATAAGCCTGACTTAAATGTTTGTTTCTCTTCTCATGCACTGAATTTAAATTAGTTACATTGCTCTATCCAAAGCCCTACACATTGCAATATCCAAGCTCTCCAGGATGGGCAAGTAATTTAGCTAAATTCAATATAACCTTTGAGTCATAAACTTAAGTTTTCTTCAAGACAATAGGAGTAGTTTTTGTTGTCATTTTGTTTTATTTTGAAGGGGCCTGGTTATAGATGACAGAGTGATACTAAAGGACAAAGTTTTGAGTGGGAGTTCTAGGGTCTGACTGTCTGTAGTGCTATAGAGCTCTGATCATCTCCAAGAAAATATCCAGTTCCTCCTAGATGATATTCCAGTGATTCTTAGCCTGGGAGATGATTTTTGTTCCCCATGGGACATTTTTCATTATCATAAATGAGGGAGAGAGGGAGATGCTACTGGCATGTAGTTGGTGTGTAACTCAGTACCCTACAGAGTGTAGGATGCCCCCCATAATACAGAATTATTTGGTCCAACATGTCAATAATGGAGAGACTGGAAAACCCTGGGATGTCCTTCACTGGGATATGTGGTGCTGGAAGATTGCTTCAGTTTGTTCCAATGGAGATCTCTGCTCAGATACCTCTTAAGGTCTTTCTGCACAAGCATCCGGTAGACAGTGGGTGCACTGCATAGGTGGGTGATGGGATAGGTGGTAAGCGTCTGGATTATGGAGAAAGACAGAGATGTCAGAAGTAATCAGAAGGCCATGACTAGAACTAGTGTTTACAGTTTCTCATTGTCTTCCATGAGTATGAGCATTTCATACTGCTAGGAATAATTAAGCGAATACTGTATGTATCACTTGTAATACTGTTGGAAACTTCTAGTGACTGGGAAAAATACATTTATATGTATATACAGCATATGTTCCAGAAACAGACATTCAGTTGAATTGTTGAATTTGAGAACAACCTAAGTATGAACTAGTATATTCTGCATGTCACCTTTTGTGGTAGAAAATTGTAACTTCTGCCCATCTGTTCTTATTTAGTACTGACTCTGGATGTCTGAACTTCTCCACCAGCACCTGTATAGCACCATTCTTTTAAAGGGCTCAGTCCTTCTAAGTTGATCGAGCAAATATTAAAGTAGATATTTTTCAAGGCCTTTTCTTAATGATTCAAAATTTGCTGAGCACATTACAATCCTCAGTTCCTCAAAGAAAATAATGACATGCACCTTAAGTCTAGAGAAACACTAATGTTTAGAGATCCGTTTTCTGGAGAGCAGGTTTCACTGTAACCAATAAAATATTACAATTTGTATTAACTTAAGTATCTGGGAGAGGTATGTGTGTGTAGGCTATCTAGATCATCAGAGTCAAGAATAACTTTTAATCCATAAATGAGTATTTAACTATATATATATCTGCTTCCTAGATTTTAATTACTTTTAATAAGTATAATATATATACACACACACACACACATAAACACACATATACTATATAGGACAAATCTATAGAGGTTTTACAGTACCTAACACATTATCTTTGTAAAATAAAAATATTCGTATTTTACATATGTAAATTTCAAAACTGCAAAGTTAACTGACATTCAGGCTCTTTATAAACCTGATGTGGTGATCCCAGTTTTTATGTCACCCTACATTTTCCTTAAAACCCTCAACTCATCTTGTCAGACCAGTCAGCAAAACAATAGAGCGAGCCTAGCTTTTAGTCATGCACAGGTGTGATGCTGACTTAATAATATGTATGTTAAACCTAACTGATTTTTCATGGCTGAAAAATAAGGAGCCAGAATCACATTTTCTGAAAGCTAATGCCAGCGGATATCTCAGTGTAGCCATCTCTGGCTAAGAAAGAAGTGTGTGCTTGGTTTCCTGAAGAGTACTGGAGTCTTCAAATTAAAACAAGAAACATAGAGAGGGAAAATGGAAAGAGCTGGACGAGGGGAGAAATGACTGCACCTTCAGTCTCCTCCACACAGTTTAGATTTATCGCTGCTATCTTGTTTCCTTCACTGGATCAGAAACAAAATATTTGTTTAAATTTGGGGCTTGTAACCTGTTATTTAGAATTGGCTCCTATACAGCCACATACTTAGCAACCCTAACAAATTCTGAGAGATTTGAACCAGAGTATTCTTGTTAATCCCCCTTCAC
Organism: Dinomys branickii; assembly: GCA_004027595.1. Classification (NCBI taxonomy): domain Eukaryota; kingdom Metazoa; phylum Chordata; class Mammalia; order Rodentia; family Dinomyidae; genus Dinomys; species Dinomys branickii. The sequence goes on along the minus strand of PVLD010005058.1, from coordinate 2,008 downwards.
TCTATTAGATAGACTCAAACTGCAAGTCCCTGGAGAGTTTGCCTCTTAAAAATGCATGATTTCCAGAAGCCCAAGCAGCCTTGTATTCCTATAAATCAATTAATTGTGATTTGGTGAGAGAAGGAAGGCACTCTAAAGATTACAGGTAATTGGAGGTCATGACTTACATCTAGGAAGGTGTCAGTGTCAAACTGGGCCATCCGATGCACAAAAACACAGGAACCTCGAAGCCAGGAAGAAAAGACACTACCAATGGCAGCCTTGACCCAGCCTGTGTCCGACATGTTCCAGATGATATCTGAGGGCTTCAAGTCCAGCCAATACCTGAATAATGTGGAAAAGCGGCAAAACTAAAACTAACACTAAAACTAAAACTAAATAATTTAAAAACAGGAAAGCAAACAAACTATTATCTTTGAGGAGGCCACAGAACTTCACTGGCTATAGACAAGGATCAAATGAAGTCCCTAGTCAAGATAAGGGATTCTGTTTAACGTCCTTCTTATAGGATTTTTCTGGAATATTGTGGTCTGAGAGTGGATTGGGTTGGACAGGACTTTCTCAGTTTATCCATTGGTGTAACAAATATTTATTGAGCAAATGTCATGTTAGGCTTGCAGTGAACAAGACATACTAGATCTTTGGTCTTATTTTAGAGAGGCAGAAAGGGAATTAATACTCAATAATGTTAATTAGGTATATGAGCAAATGCCATCATGTCAATGCTATGTTTACATGTTTTCCCAAGTGATTATTTTAAGTGCTATGCAGAATATAAAACAGAATAATGTCACAGTTTTAGATAATCTTTCTTTTAGGAAGGCCCTTTTGAGTAGGTGAATTTACCTGACAATGAAGAGAAGAAGCTAGGCATGCTTTTACAGAATTAAATCAAGGTGGAATCTTAATCTCTTACTTGATCATTCATTAGATGGTGCCATCACTGAGTCATGGTAGGGCAGAGATATCAAGAGTTCTGTTTTATAGATGTTATATTTGGAGATAGAGCCATTCAATGAAAGCTGTCACTTAAGCAGTCACTTAAGCTGTCACTTAAGCAGTTGGATACAAACATTGGCATCTCAAGGAAGTGTTCATCAAAAGCAAACTGAATTTTTCTCCCTACCTCCCACAGAGGGCATATCCAATGCCAAGGCTGCTTTGAGAATGCTGGGCCATTTTAGGGAAGCCTGTGGTCCCACTGGTGAAATAAATGGCCATTGGTTCTTGACTTCCTGTCTCCACACAGCTGTGCTCTTCAGAGGCAGATCTGCAAAATACACACCCCAAGATGGTGACTGAAGATGTAAGAGTAGTTTAACCCTGATATTTCTTTTTTTTATTATTTTTAAAAGTATAAAAAACAAAGAAAACCAAACAACAACAACAGTAAAAGGAAAACCATTAACAAAAAGACACAAAGTAGCACAAAAGCAGTACAATCAAAATTGAATTATAGACAAAGTGACAGGGAATTACCAGTGGTTACTGCACCACACATTGATAACTTCAAAGTGCATGTTTCTGAAATCACATATAGACATACAATCTTGATCAAACAATCATGAACTGTTCCTTACCATAAAGTGACACAGGTCAACAGTGGCACCAGATTAGCCATCCTGTGTATACATACATAGATACATATTTGTCCCTTTCTTCCTTTCCCTCCTGCCCTCATCCCACCTGCTCCCTACCTTTGATCAGATTCCCTTCACACCCCCAATCCACATTCCCACCTTCAAATTCCTACACCAGTGATACAATACGTTGCCTGCACATGAACCTCTGATTTATTTCACTTATGAGTATGGTGCCCAGTTGTGACCATTTGCCTACAAAGGCCCCAAGTCTGTCCTTCTTCATAGCTGAGTAATATTCCATTATATAAAAATGCCACATTTTTTATTTTTTTTTATTTTTTTTTTCCGGTACTGGGGATCGAACTCAGGACCCTGCACTTGCTAGGCAAGCGCTTATTCCACTGAGCTATATCCCCAGCTATTTT
>PVLD010005057.1:18075-117072 GCA_004027595.1 Dinomys branickii | reverse complement strand
AAAAAAAAAAAAAAAAAAAAAAAAAAAAAAAAGAACCAATGACTCACAAACCTGAGGATCCTGAAAAATACCAGGAAACTTCAAAACTACTGGAACTCCAGCTAGCAGATGGAATCAAGTCCCAGATTATGTTAACTTGAGTGTTAAAAGTTACACATTTATAGTCTTAGATTATTAAAAGCTCCCAATCTTGGCTATATTTATTTCTCCCTTCTACTTACATATTCATCTCACGTAATAATTATAATACTAACTATTGAATGATTCTGCAAAACATTTCATGTATATATTGATTCTTCACTAAATCCTTAACACCTGGGTATAATTATCCAAGATTTAACACACAGTAAAACTGAGGCTTAGTTAAATTTTGCCAAATTCTAGTGAATCTAGCAAACCTGTCAGCACCTTGAATTCAAATCCAGACCTATCTCATTCCAAATCTCAATCTAGTTTTCAAAACCCACAGAATTCTAACCAACAAACAAATATGTTACAATGTCTATTAATTAGATATGTACTTAATTTTATGAATGTATATTCATTTGCAAAGATTATATGATGCTAAAATAGACATCATAGATGGAAAGCCACAAATACATTTCCAGTTTAGGTGCTGTTCACTTTGACTGTCAGTTTACTCCTCTATAATAATGATAATGGTACTGAAAGATAACATGACAACCACTTCTTTAGGTTCTGTCTACACAGTCTTGCCTCCTCACTAGACTCCAGGACCCTTGGATACAGGGCTTTGTCAAGCTAAAATAGTCTCTCAAAAGTTTTAAAATAAACATAGCTTTGTCTTAAATAGTTTAGTCTTTATTCTAAAGGTGACAGAGATCACTTTTAAATAGAGCACAAGATAATCAGATTTGCATTTTAGAAGGATCTCTGTGGGGTACCCTCACATTCTGATGGGAGTGTAAAATGATACAACCCTTAGGCAAGCAGTTTGGCAAAGTGTACTAAGAGCTCTAAAATGTTTGACACAGTGACATCACCTCTGTAACTAAGGAAATAATCCTCAACCCAGAAAAAGCTTTATGCACAAAACATTCACTGTAGCATTATTCATAATGGCAGAAAAATAGCAATAATATCACTACTCAGCAATAGAAGAAAGGTTACACAAGCTTCAGTACATTAAACGGGTGACACATTACCAGCCATCCAAATTATATTCAAGACAAGTTACCAGTAACATCAAAAAATGATAATTTACTAATGATAAGATTAGCAACATTTGTGGCAGATTGTAAAGATTGCCACAATAATTCTCATGTCTGTAGTCATACCTTTGCAATATGATGTATGACTTCCTGTAAGAGGTGATATGCATTGCTCTACCTCTTAAGTATAAACTAACCCTGTAACTTGCTTTGACCAATGAAATACTAGTAAATGAGATACAATCAGGAACTTAAAAATATTCACTGTCTTGCTATGCTATAAACTTTCTATCACTGTGTGAAGAAACCCTGATGTAGCTTGCTGGATAATGAGAGATACAGTCCAGTCTGTCCTGCTAACTGAGATGTTATAAGCCAATCTCCAAAGGAAAGCAACCTAGTTAAGCGGCACAAACACAAATACATGAAGCAGGTAAACCAAGATAAACAAAAGAACCACACTGCTGAGCCCAGCCCAAGTCACTGCCCCAGATAATTAGGAGCCAAATAAGCACTTGTGGTTTTAGAACACTAAATTTTGAGGCAATCTGTTACACATCAAAAACTCACTTCCTACAATTTTAATAATTTCTGAGAGGAGGTAATGGTATGTGGTGGGATAACAGAAAACATAATATTGTCCTTGCTTTTGTGTATGTTTCAAAATTTCCATAATAAAAAAATTTCCATAATAAAAAAAATATATATATATATGCATAAACTTGGGCTAAAGGAAAAGTGAATTTTCAATAGAATATCTGGATATAAGAATATACATGCGTACTGTTTGATCACAACTATAAATATTTTTCATAAAAATATACTAGTGAAAGATATACCACTGGTTGCCTCAGGATCCTGAGACTATGAATTTTTTACTAATTTGCATTTTCTAAAATACCTATGATAAGGCTTACTTATTTTATTCTGAAAAATGCATTTTCATAATTTTATTTATTCCTATCTCACAATTTCCCCTACTCTAATAAAATGTCTTTCCATAGACTATATAGAGGACTGATTTGGAAGGGAAGAAAACTAAAGGCAAAAAACCAAATTCAGAGGAAATTAAAGAGCCTGGGGGAAAATGTGAGGGCCCAAAACCAAGGCAATGACAGTAGAGAAGGAAAAGAAGAGAGACCCTGGCTGTGATGAGCCAACATTAAGATACTGAGTTATTGAGAGAATCTATAGTTATCAATGCGGGGCACTGGAAGACACTCAACCTGGAACCATGGGAGGGTTTGGAACCATGAGGATACAAACTCTAACCTAGAAATGAACTCAAACTGAGATTTAAGTGTGTACACCAACTCTCTTGAGAGAAAATACATAGGTTTCATCATAGTCTCAAATGACGGATGACATCACAGAAGCCAAAGACCCATGAAACCTTGTCTGCCCAATAGACAAGAAATAATTCAGTTGGTGTAACAACCCTGTTTAGATCTGACTAGCATTAGGACATTGAAGAAGCCACTTAACTGATCAATCTGGGACTTGGGTCTCTAAAGCATGATCTGAGTACATGACGGTCCAGGTGATATCAGTCCTTCAGACCCTCAACTTAGAAGCTAGCTCCTGTGGGTTTCTACCCTAAAGGAAGCCAAACTTTTGTCAACCATCACTTTATAGTGTCAGATTCATGGGTACAACCAGAACCTCAACTTCCAGAAGACAAATGAAAAAATAATTGCCTTAGCCTGCTTTCTGTTGCTATAACAAATTACCTGAAACCAGGTCACTTATAAAGTGTCTTAGTTACTTTTCTCATTGCTGAGCCAATGTACTCACTGCTCAAAGTTAAAGGAGGAAGGGTTTTGTTTTGTTTTGTTTTGTTTTTTGAGTCACAGTTAGTAAAGGTTTCAGTCCACAGTCAGCTAACTTCAAGGCAGGGCAGCTTAACAGAGGGACATCACAGAGGAGACATAGTCCACAGCAAGCAACAAGTCCAAGTGACTTTAGCAGCTTCTTTCTGCTCCTTTTATAATCTATCCAGGCTACTAGGCTTAGAGCAGGTGCCAAACCAATCAGTGGATTGATTTAATAATCACACACCTTTAATCCCAGCATCATACACTCTAGATCCAGACACCTCTGAAAAATTCCCACCTATGGCTGCATGAAGCTTTTGGAGGAAAGGTAGACACAAACCATAACATAAAGAATGGACATTTGTTTGGTTCTCAGTTCTGGAAGCTAAGAACTCCGAGAGCATGGTGTTGGCCTCTGTTAAGCATCAGGTGAGTTCCTTCCTATTGCATCATAACATGTGGAAGGCTATCATTAGAAAGCCACTCTCATGATAACCCATTACTCCATTAATCTTCTCATCCATGAATGTATTTAACCATTCATAAGGATGGAGCTCTTATAAGCCCAACATCTCCCAAAGGTTCCACCTTTCCACCTCAACACTGCTATGTTGAGGACCAGATTTCCAATACATGAAATTTGAGGGACACACTCAAACCATAGCATAGTTTTTCTACATCTTAGGCTCAAAGATAGGATCCTTGATCACCTGGTCTCTCTCCCAGTCTCCAAATTAATCTTTCTCCATGTTTTTCCTTGTGCCTTTTCACCCAGTCCTATTTTTTAAGTTTCCAGAAATATATGTTTCCCCCACCATCTAGCTTTGTATATACTGTTCCCTCTACCTAGGACTCCAGTTCACCCCCCCTCCAACTAGTGAGCTTCAGATCCGAACTTCAATCACTACTTCTCAGGCCAAGGATATCCTCCTGAAATATGCACTCAGAACACTTTGCTCAATTCAAATATTTTAATTTGCGTGTGATTAATGGTCAGTATTATTTGGATACTTGCAAGGTGCCAGGCATAGTAGTCCCTTCACATGTATTCATTAATTTCATTAGCATAGTCCTATGAGGAAAATGAGGCACATCAGGCAGACTACTAGACTACAGTTCTATAGCAAGCAAAAGGCAGTGTTGGGATATCAATTCCTATCAGCCTGAAGCTGGAACTGCCCTGGAATGATACCCCACATCTTAATTTTTGTTTTGTATAGCCATATGCCCAGCACAAAGGTCTAGTGCTGAGTAGGAACTCCAGTCATGTTGACTAAATTGACTTGACCTACCTCACCTTGAGCTGCTGAGATGCATAGTGCCATAGTATAGATCTGAAATGTAAAGCCCATGTGGTAAAAGACTTGGTTCCCAGGCCATGGTGCTACTGGCAGGTGATAGAATTTTTAAGAAGTGAGCCCTATCTATTTATCTCCTGGCCATGAGATAAGCAACTTTGTAATTTTGCTCAACCACAGCCATCACCATGATGAGCTCCTTCACTATAGGCTGAAAAGCAACAGTGCCAATTAACCAGGGACTCAACCCTCTGAAACTGCGAATCAACGTAAATCTTTCCACTTTTCAAGTTGATTGAGCTCAGGTACTTTTCATAGCAACAGAGAGCAGACAAACACACACAACATCCACCTTTGGAGATAACTTTACAAATCACATTTACCAACCCCAAGAATAGGAGACCCTGAGAGGCATTGTGCATTTCTCAAAGTCACACAGAACCAGCACTAAAAGTCAGATTTCCTAACACACTCAGAATTATTTCCATCTCATTAAATGAAAACTCAAATGTCCCCACTATAAAAAATACTAATATTTTTAAATCACAGGGAAAGGAAATAGTTTCCTCACTTTGCTGAAGAAAAAGAAAGTGGGTAAGAAAGAAAAGTATTTCTTGAGTGATTTGGATTTAGAAAAAATACAAGGATTACAGAATGATGGTACTAATGTAAATTGCTTCTTTAAATTTTTTCAATTTGTAATTACTGATGAACAATGTTTTTTAACTCAGAATAACCTTATCTTAGCAAAGTTACCTCTATACCTTTAACTTATGATTATTTCAATGTGATCCTCTGTGGTCAATTTCTTTGTTAGTTCTATAGCAGCCTACCTCACACTGATCTTGATTTATATAGAGCTGTGCTATAACGGGGCTCTCTGTGGGCCTGTAATGATACAGCCCAGCCATCCCAAAGGCCCTCATCATGGCTGGAAGGTGCAACAAATGTAAACCCACACAGGTATTGTTCTCCAGGGATAAGGAAGAGACAGCAGGTCTCTAGCACCAACTCATGAGTACTCAGCGATTCTTCAGAGATAGTGCAAAGGCTGTACCTGGTGGCTGGGTTCAAACCTCAGCTCCTCCACTTAATAACCAAGGAACTGTGAGCAAACATTTTTCTGTGCCTCAGTTTCTTTATGGATAGCAACAGTTGTATATATCAACTAAGATTCATACGAGGAATAAATAATGCACTATACCTCTGAACTAGCATGTAGAGAATGCTCAGTAAAGTTAGCTATTTCTCCTGAGATAGGAGCAATTCAACTAATTTCATGAAGCTGAGTGCTTTCCCCAACATCATTTCATTTAACTCTTTTCCTACTCCATTAGGAAGGCTTGTTTATCTCTACAAAGGAAGACACTAAAGGCCATTTGTCCAAGTTCACCCAGGAAGGGTCTGGTTGTCTAGTTTTGAGTCAGAATTCTCTCCATGAAAAATACAACACCAGAGTGTCAACAGCATGATTACCTTTCACAAGCCTAGAAGCTCATATAGGGAGTGTGGGGTGACATGCTCGAGAACTTCAGAGAATGCAGGTCAGAGGCTAAATGGGAGCCTTCTTTCCCACAGAAAGCACTGCCTCCCCCAGGGCCATAAAGGATCACCTCTAAAGCTCTGCAAGAAGGCTTTCTGTCCTTTACTCTGACATTGCCTTTCCCTCTGACAACGTCATGGAAGCTCAACCCTGGTTTATTTTAATGCTCTGGATTTTTTAAATGCCTTCTGCCTACAAAGGGCTGCGGAAAAAGTTCATCATGTACTCTCTGGAAGTCCTCCCTGGGCACCCAGAATAGATGCCTGTAGGTTAGATGTCACCAACAAGGCCCACTGTCTCCTAATAAAAGGCAGCAAAAAATATAATGTCTTTTCAAAATGTTCAAAAAAATAAATGGAACATGTTTCATATGAGTGCAAATAAACAAATGAGTTCTGAGAACTTTTGTGAATGGGAATGGTCTGAAAGAACTCATCAAACTGAGGCAAAGAATAATGCTCTGCTTGGAATTTAACAAAACACCGCTGGGAGATCAGGACAAGAAAGCTGCCTCAAATACACGAATGGCTAGCATGAGGAAGAGGAGCAAAGTGTACCCCAAATGTCACTAATACACAGAAGAATACTGGTCAGGTCTTCCAATGAGGGGACAGATCGGCCAAGAGGTGTCACACTCAGAACACAAGCCCTGGAGCCTCACAGGCTTAAATTCTTTCTCTGCAACATAGAAAGCCTCAGCTACCCCATCTGCAAAACAGGGGCCATAATAATACAGCTACTTCACAAGGTTGTTGTAAACATTAAATAAGACCATGAATCTCCAAGTTTTATCACCATGCCCAGAGCATAGTAAGCCCTCCACAAGACATCTTCTGTTGTCTTTGTTGTTGGGTGAAAGTGAGTTCTTTGTCCTTAGAAGTATGCAACCAGCAGCTGATGGCCAGTGAGCTACAAAGCTGTGTTGGCAAAGAGATTAGACAAAGGGTGTATTAGACAAAAGGTGCAGGATTAGGTGACCTCTAAGTTTCCTTCCACACTTGGGTTTCAAGATTCATTGAAACTAGGGTTAATGTGAAGTCCTCTCTCAAACCACCTTACAGGCTCCGGCTTTGGTGTTTTGTTTTCCACTTTTGTCCTTGCAAATCCTTGCATGGTGGAACTGAATCTGAAGAGTGAGTCTTTTGCTTGGTGGCAGCATTCCTGGAATTCCCAAGATTCCAGCCTCTTTTCCTCCTCACATTATAAACATTGGGTTCTGAAGGGAGGACCAAAAGGTCACTTTGCAAACAGCACTTGCTCCCAGACTCTCATCTAAATAATTCAACTCAACCTCAGTGAGAACACCAGGCTTCAGGTCAATCTCAAGCCTGTCTGAAAGCAATGGTGTTGATTCCCTGTTAACAAGAAGACACTGTTCAAGCTGGAGAATGGCATCCTCAATTTGGGGTGAGAAGAGCCAGGTAACCGAGCAGCAGGACCAGTGGCAGCGGGGTCTTTCCAAATTCCCTTCCCAGGAGGACCAAGATCTGGAAGAAGAGGAGGCATTTATTAGGGGCTGCTGCAAATTCGGCTTTACTGCCACTGCCTTTATAACCACAATATAAAGTAACTCCCACAACACCGTGAAGATAAGCTCTTTAAAGAAAATATAAAAGCGTTAGCTTGGCAATTCACCCAAACCTCATCATGCACCATAGACATTTTTGAAGTTTAACAAAGAAAAGCACATCATTAAAGAATACTGCTCTATCACCATTCTTATGCAAATCCTTCCAGATAGTTGGGTGGAAAATTCCATCTAACACGCAGCAAGAAATAAATGTTTCAGGGTGGAAATTTCAGCTATACTGAGTGCATCTATCACTTGTATAATCCAAACTACTGTATGTGCGCTGACTACAGAATTAGTATTGATCCATTCACCATGTAAACATCAAGTACTTTCTATTATTACTTGAAATAGCATGCTATCACAATTTCTATTTCCTGCCTCTATCTTAAATAGAAGTATTGCACATTAGCCCTTCCTTCATGTACTTTTTTGCACAGCTATCTAACTACAGTGTTCAGTGTGGGGCTGAGGTTCCTGCAGACATCTGCAGTATTAGCATTAAAGCACTTTATTTTCAAGTCATCTCTGATGGAAGACGGTACAACTTTCATTTCCCCAGAAACCTGTTACCAGAGCTTCTCTTAGAGACAGGCTTTCAGGCTTTCTCTCTCTCTCTCTCTCTCTCTCTCTCTCTCTCTCTCTCTCTCTCTCTCTCTCTCTCACACACACACACACACACACACACACACATACACCTTTTGTTTCCCTCTCATTCCCATCCTGAGTCCACCATCATTTGCATGTCTCTCTAGCCTTACCCTCTCATAGAACAGGTCTCTGGAGGTCTGAAAATAGTAGGAAATATATTGCCAAGGCTGAGAATGGTATTTAATTTCAGGATGTCTTGCTAGAGAAGTTCAAGACTTGACTCTGTGTTGCATTGTTCAAATGTCTGGATGCATGAAGAAAAATTACTTTGGAGAATCAGGTCTGATGTATGAAAAGATATAAAAGCATAGCAAGGGGTATCCTTCTCTCTTCTCCTTTCTGCATTCCACAGCATAACAGCATGAGGAAATTTGGACTGGGTTCCAGACCCTGGAAGGCCAATTTAACTCAAATAGCTGGAAGGTGTGTATCGCATAATTCATGTTCTCAGGTGCCGCCGGTGGTCCCTGGGCACCGCATGTGTCCTGCCCCAGTGCACAGCACTTCACATTACCCTCGCCAAGCCATGAACATTCTGCACTGTCTGTGACAACTACATTTCCAGAGTCTTCAGAGCCCAGCAGTGGTTCTAGTCAGAACATATAGTTTCATTCTGTCAATGGGAATCTGTATTTTGCAACCTGATTCTGCCACACAGCCAACTGTCAGAGGCAGATGTAATACACCTTGAGCACAATCCAGGTTGTTCACCAACCAGTCAACATACCGAGCCTGTACAGTTTCGTCTTAAAAAAAAAAAAAAGCAAAAAAAACAAAGCTGTGACTTCATTTAATGAGGAAAAATACCTGGAATCTGACAGCACTATTTCACCATCTTCATGTCCAGGCTCCTTTCAATCTAAAAAGTACAGTAATCATTAATTAACTGAATTTCTTGTTAATAAATGATAATTTTGTTGCCAAACTAAATGGATGCAAATTCAAACCGATGAGATTCTAAAATTGGATAGTGTGTGTTAAATATTCAAAGAAGAAAGAAGGATGAAGTTACAAAAGGACCATATACCTCATTCTGCTTCTAATATTTCTCCAATTTTCTTTCCTGACACAAACAATGCAGGGTCAATTGTGCTGACAGCAACAAAGTTCTAATCTCCTTTCTACTAAGTACCCCTTCTGGAAGTAGAACCAGATTTAATACACATACATATGCACACTTTTTCTTACAACAATCATTTGAAATGAACTGTAAGACCCCAAAATACTGGATCAGATTGCCCCAACAATATTCATGCTAATGTTTTAGAAAAATGCAAGTAATTAAAATAAAATCAACATCCAAGCAAACCCTGTTGGTTGCCTCTCCATGTCCCCCTCTCTTGTTAATGATACCCTCTCTTTGACCATTTAAAGGAAGGTGGCCCTCTCTCCTATTCAAGATAAACTCTTAAACAGATTGTAATAGGTTGGACTAATCCCATTCCCTTGGTAATGACTAGGTAAGGAGCGGGCACGTGTTTTAGTTCTGGTAAATGAGACATGAGAGAATCATCTCAAGGGACTTGGACAGGTTTCCTCCATCTTGAAAAGAGATTGGTGCAGCAGGAAGAATATCATTTACTGTTATGTTTGTTCATAACTTGCAAGCCACAGAGACTATACTGTGCCAGATGCAAGAAATCTTGGACTTTGTTGAGCTACTGAATTAACCAAGCAAGCCTGAAGCAATGCTACCTTGGAGATCTTGTTAAAAGGAGATCGGTATTGGCGCCATAGCTTGGGTTTCCAACTACAACAAAAGCTTTTTAATTGATACAGATTGTGGTTCCTCTTAGATGAATATAAGAAGAAAAGACCCTCTACTCAATTCCTCCTTGCTGTACCTTTTCCCCCACATGAACTTCTTGGTTGAAATGGGAGCATTCATGTATTTGAGCAGACATGAATAAATGTTGCTTAAAAAATAATAAATATAAATCTAACACTGAGTGGGAGAGAGAGAGAGAGAATGATGTCACCATTGCCTAATAATCAAAATCTGCTTTGTGAATACGCATGAGCATCTATCTAGGGTGGTACCACAGAGCTTCAGGACAGGCCTCCTCTGAAAGGGGGAGGGAGAGGTGACAATATGAAAAGCCATGCTGTGAAGCCCCCAGAGCTCCGCAGCCTTTAGAAAATGAAAAGCCTGCTCTAGAGCAGCAGTTTACAAATGGCTGAAGCATAGAATCCACCAGTTCCTTTCAGTGGGGTCATGCAGAACCCTGATGGCTGTGCCTCAGATTGAAGAGGTGTGGAAGCCTCAACCTCTTAGCTCACACCTCACTGCCAGCCCCTGAGTCATTGCCACTGAATCATAAGGACTCCCCCGAGGAGCTGTTAAAATGATGATCCAAACCAGAGATGAGGAGCCCTCCAGCATTTTGTATAATACAATTTTAAGTAAGAAAAAGACATGAAGGCATAACAGTTTAAATGAAACAAAACACTTTCATCTGTAGAAAACTACGTAAACCAGTAGTGAGGTTCCATCTTAATCATTCCTGTTTGTTGCTGAGACAAAATGCCTAACACCCACAGCATAGGGAGGAAAGACTTATTTTGGTTGAGTTTTTAGAAGTTGCAGTTCCTGGTCAGCTGGCTTCAAGGCAGGACAGGATGGCCCAGGGGCCTGGAGGAGGAGAAGCTGCTCAATCATGGCATCACAGAATTAGAGCACTAGAAGGGAAGTGCTAAGGAGGCAGATGAAACATTCCAGGCCATGCGCTCAGTGACCTACCTATTTCCACCAGGCCCCATTTCCTAACGATACATCAGCCATAAGCCCCAGCAACCCAATAATCTTCCAAAGCCCCAACCATGAGCACAGGGGTTGTGAGGAGACATCTAGATCTCAGCCATTACAGGAGTTCTGTCAAGACAAGCTGACAAAAGAGTCCTCCTTACCAGTGGGTCAGGACACTTCCATAGTCTTCTAAGAATTTTGGCTAGAAAAGAAGAAACCTACCTAAGTATAGGTTCTGTCACCCATAGGAAGACATTAAGAAAAGTATTCTCAGTGGAAATTGTCATGCTCTTCTCCATCAAAAATGTGTGGTTCTACCATAAACACTATTAAAAAAAAAAAACTAAAGGCAACTTGGAAGAAAATATTTGCAGCTCACATAATATACAAGGTTGTAAGCCTTAACTATCCATAGAAGATAGAATTTACAAATCAAGTTTAAAAATTGTTTTAAAAGACAATCCAGTGTAAAAAATAGGAAACATGTACAGACAAGTCACAGGAAAACACAGGTGACCAGTAAGCTTTCAAAGATTTTCAGCCTCACCCCTAATTAGAGAAATGTAAAATAAAACAAGGCAACGCCATTGTCTGCATACTATGTTTGTAAAAAATTAAGACTGATAATCTCCAGGCTTGCAAATAAAGTAGAGGAATGGGTGCTCTCACACATTTGATGGGAGTGCGAATTGGAACGGTTTTAGAGGACAATTTGGCAACGTCTATCAAACTTAACATGCAATTCCACTTTAGGAGTCTGTGCTACAGATATATTTGCACATGTCTGCAAAGATAGAGCTACACTGTATCCTTGTTTGTAATTGCACACCCACAGGAAACAGTGTAAATGCCAATCAATAAGGATCTGACTGAAAAATTTTAAAAAGGATCTCATTGAATATTTTTGTTATACATATAAAAAGAATAATGAGTAAATGTTGAAAACAATGAAGTAAATATGTATATGCTAGTACTGGAAACCTCAGAAATGGAAAAATGAAGACAGCATATCTTCCTAAAAAATATGTAATATTTATGTGTCATCTTTTTATAGGCCTAGTACAATTCCAAGATTATACTAGATAACCAGTAAAAATCTACTGGAGATATAAATAACTTGTAAATATTTCCTGGAGGAATGACTGATAAATAGACTGACAAGGGCACACATAAACAAATTTTTTAAAAGACACCCAAGTTTACCTCATTATACTGGGAGAATCACTTTTCATAGATTCTTAAAAATTTTACAAGTACACATACTATTTTCACAATAAAAGAAATGAAAAAGTTAAGGACCGTTCTCTACTTTTCAAAGGCATTAATATCAGAAAGTAAAGAAAGCAGATAATATTGACAGTATGTATAAATAACAAAGATTAATTCCACAAAACAATGTTCTTAATTAATCAATAAAATAAACAGCCAGGAGATAGATAGATAGATAGATAGATAGAATATATATATCTCCAAATCATATGTGGTACATACTGGTAATTGTCAACTTGTTAACTATCCCTTCTTGCACACAAAATAATATTGTGGGTAGGGTCAGCAAAGTGTTTATTACACAAAAGAAAAGGCACAAATGATCAAAAAATATATCAAAAGGTAAACTAAAAACAGTTGATTTTTGCTCATAAAATAGTTTTTAAAACAGGAAAATAGACTATTATCCAGAGTTGACAAGGATCTAGAGAAAAGTATGCTCAGTCAAGATGGTAGTACCAACAGGTGTAGTAATTCAAATAATAATTTGTAATATCAAATTTAAAAATACAGCACCTTGGAACCATGCATTCTACTTTGAGGAATCTGTCCTACAGAAACCTTTACACAATCAGCAAAAGATGCATGTACAAGAATGTTCATTAGAGCCTCGTTCATGAGCAACAATCTGGAAACAATTTTATTTACACATCAGGAGAGCCAAAACAAGGTAGGGGTGAAGAATCTCTGTCCTGGTGCAGCACGCATCCCAAGGAAGCAGAAAGACAGGCAATAACAAGGAAGCAAATAAGCAAGGTAAGTTTTGGTAGCCTAAGTACTGCAGGAGAAACAAAATACGGACTCCAATAAGGCGGCAGGGCGGGAAGGAGGGAGCTGGGTAGAGGGGCCAGCAGAGGAGGCCTGTCTGCAGGGTCACAGGAGCTCAAGTCAGAACAATGAGAAGAAGGAACAAGCCCTGTAAAGTTAAATCCCTCAGGCACCAAAGGAGGAAGAGGGGGACCGGTGATGGAAAGCCCAGAATGGAAGAAGGATAATGAGAAAGGTGAGGACAGGATGAGATGGCACTGGAGAAGAGCACAAGGACCCAGGATTTAGGGTTTGGATTTTAGATTTTGGATGAAGAGTTTGGGTTCGCTTCTTGAGGATAATGGAAAGCCACTGGGGCATTAAACAAGGGACATGACCACATCTGTGGTGAGGCTGCTGGAGAATGAATTAAGAAAGTAGGGTGGGGGGAGGAGAGCAGTTGGGAGGTCCTAGCAAGATGCGCTGACAGAGACCAGGCTGGATGCAGTGGAGAACATGAGCGAGTGTCCAGATACAGAGCATAGTTTGCAGGTAGAGTTGGCAGGACTGGCTAGGCGGCTGGACCTGTGGTCTGTCGGCGCAGAAGGAACTGAGGACACCTTCCAGGCACTTGGCTTGGGCAGCTGTGTGGGATGCTGGTGCCATATATTAAGATGAGAAATCCTGGGAGAGGAAGAGCTCTCATGAAGAGAATCCAGAGTCCCATTTTGGATTTAACTTGAGTGTCCTATGAGACAAGCAATTAAAGATCAAATCAGCAATTAAAACACGTATTTGGAAATGCACAGAGAAAAACTGGGAAGTTACCTCCATACTGATGAAGAGATTCTCTCCAGGAAGTAGAACTGGGGTTTGGGGAGATGCAAGGGAGTGGAGCTGCTTCTCTACATTTTGCCTCATATACATTAATAAGATCTGAAATTCTGTCAATGAATATGTATTACTTTCAAAATTTAAATAAATGAATATAAATAAAAGAAGACTAACTGGGTGATTTTCATATTTTTCCTCAGAGCCTTTTCTTCAAACAAAACCTTATCTGGAATGTTCTTCCCACCATCACTCAGGCCTCAGCTCAGCAGTCACCTCCTCCGAGAGCCAGCTCTGAGCACCCAACCTAAGCAGCTCCCAAGTCACCCTCCTGCACGTCCTGTTGTACTGTACTCCTATCACTGAGCAACCAAAGTTAACTTATCCAGCTATTTGTCCACTTAGCTCCCTACTATGATATAACCAACAAGAGAGAATGGACCACGTATGGCATGTCCTCCAAAAAGCACTAGAATTTAGAACAATGGATTACAAACAATAGGCACTCAATAAATGCTCTAAAATGAACTCATAATTTGTTCTCAAAATAAAAAGTTCAGTTCTTTCAACTGAAGGGAGGTTGATCCCAGTCTTCCCCAGTGCCTCTCTCTACTTCCTTCCCACTAGAACTGGCCAACCTGAGGTTCATCCACAGACCCCCACACCTGACCTGCTAGAAAGAGTAAACACCAGAGGACCATATTCCAGGTCAGACAGTCTGCAAAGCTCTAACCTGGCTTCCTACTCAGAAGTTTGATCTCCCTTGGGCTTCCTCTAACTTAACTAGAGCACATCGGGTCAAAATTTAGCTGTAAGCTCTACCTATCCCAAATCATCCCAAATCTTCTTACCCTGACACCCTCCTCCGAGGCATTCCAGGCACTCCACCCCTCCAGTGCTCCTGCTCATGAAGTCGTCAGCAAGTGCTCACCCTGGCTCAGCACCAAAGATCCAGAAACAAGCTGACCAGGTCCCGTCCACTCACAGCCACACATGGGAGGCAACTTAGACAATAACCAGTTACGGCAGAATGGATGAAGGGATCTCTCTGGCATTTGGGCAACCCACACAGGGTGGTCAAGTCCAGCCGAGTCTCTGGTTTCCTTCTCAAGGCTTTCCGGCTAACTCAGAGCCAAATAGTCACAATCAAATAAAGACTCGATGTATACTTGAGGGCGCTTTCTATGAGATCTGAGTGGTGCACCCCCTCCTTTCAAGAAAGGGAAGCAACTTCTGCCTGTTTTCCCTCACTTCCAAAGCAGGGGTGAGGAGGCATTCCAGGACCCACTCTCATCTCCTTTGTGGCCCACGTGGAGCAACTTGCATCCTCAAATCGCACCCACTGCAGCCTCAGCCCAGGCCTGCACTCGCCCATGTGCCTGCTGCCTACTTTCATCCCTGTGGCCAGCATCTCCGCAGAAGAGCCTGGCCTAGATCCAGGAACAGCACAAGGACTTGAAATCTCACGTGAAGGCAAACCCCACCACTCTCAGAACCTTCAGCCAGGTCAGAAGTGTGTCCTGAAGACCAATCCTCCTGGTTCCTGGATTTGCCTTTCTTCTGTGTGGTCTGAGGGTGGGACAAGGCCAGCAGAGCCTCGAGGACAAAGCCCCAGGAGGCCAGAGCAGAGTCTTACGGTCTTCACACCAGGAATCTCTGAAGAAAGAGACGGCTGGAGAAACACAGCTGACCCTGTCCCCAAAGCCCAGCACATGGTGTTCAGGGGCCACCTGCTGGCAGTGAGGGGCATGTGTGACTCTGGAGGCGGGGCTGCTTAGGCCCATAGCTCCCCAAGGAGACAACGCAGAGATTCAATACCTAGGTACATACTCTTTGCGCGCGCGCGCGCGCGCACACACACACACACACACACACACAAACATCTCACACACACAAACACATCTGTGTGTACATAGAACCAAGCTGGCACAAGCAGACTTGAGCCTAAGCATGCAAGCACACAGGCATAACACGATTACATGCGCATTCATAAGCATGCAGCTGCACGTGCCATAGGCACACGGGTCCGTGCACACGAGGGCAGACACATATGAGCATGTCCAAGGCTGAGTTCCTTCCTCTTATGCGGCCTCTTTTGCAACTTCCTTCCTCCCAGATATCGCACAGGGAAAGACAAGCCCCTCCACCCTCCCACTCTGCGGAGGCAGCCACTGCTCACTCCGTGGCTCCGACAGCATAAGGCCCCTTCCTGGGACCTCAGCTCCAAGGTAGCTTCTCCTGCCCACACACCATGTCTTCTTACCTCTGCCCTATAATTTTGGACAATTACATGATGGCAGGGATGTGTCTCAGCAACGTGAAGACAAAGACTTGAGGACTTTGGCTCCTGAGAATCTCAACAAAGACAGACAGGGGCTTCAGTCCAAAAGCCCCCACAACCAAGTGAGCACCAAGAGCAAAGGCATCTAATCTAGAAGGTGGGAGGTGACACTCCTCATCTCTCTGAGCAGCAGGAGCTATAGGCTGACATCTCCAAGAGGATGTCCCAGGGCCTCAGAAACCCAAGCTCAAGGACCTAGAAGGAAGCGAACAATTACTGAGTGCCACACACATGACCTTATCCCACCCTCACTTCACAACTTAAGAATAATCCACCACCAGCCCTGAGCTTTCCCTTCTTAATGGCCCTAGATGCATGACCAAACCCAGACTCCCTTGAGCTTTTGCCTGAGCCGTGGGTACAGCCCCCCAACTGGACCCATTGTCTGCTTCTTTTCCCGATGATCAATCCACCCTCCAGAATGCAGACGTGTCGGTTTTAAGAATACAGAGCTTGAAGTCTTTTAAGGACCCCAACGACTTCATATTCTAAGGACAGGAACCAAAATTCTAGCCTCTGTTTTGTCCCCTTCACCTCCCGCTCCCAGGCTCATTGATGCCCCCTTGCTCCTTGTCGCCTCCATTCCCTACTGGCTGTTTTCTGTTCCTCAAACTATCCTTGCCTCCTCCTCCACCAGGGACGGTGCCCTATACTCCCTCATTGCCATGGCTGGGTAGGATAAGCTCCTCCTTCCCCTCTCTCTTCAAGGCTCCCTTCTTTCTGGACGCCTTCCCGCCCCCAGACCTCTCTCCCTGTAATTTCCTACCATAACACACCGCGGTGCCCAGAGTTACCCGTTTGTGCTGTTCCGTGTCTTCCGCTGCCCACCCATCCCCTAGGCTGTAAGCTCCAAGGGGGCACAGACCTCGTTCCTTGCTCATCTGTTTATGTCAGTTTTCCACAAAGCATACAGGCTGGTGCAGATGATTCTCAGACCAAGACCCTCTTACCCTGAACAGCATCCTCTAATTCAACACGTCTGTCTTTGTCCAGGGGGAACAATGGTGGCAAGGCGATCGCAGAGATGAGGGCTCGTCCCTGGCATTCTAGGTGAGTAGCCGGCCTGAATTCCACCCTGCCCATCCTTGAACGAGCCCCAGCGCCCAGCAGGCCAGGCTGCATGTGTCCGTACCTTGGCACACCTGTGCTATTATTTTTCTTGAGCAAATTAATAACTGTTTGGCTGGCAATAGCCAGTGTTTTTCTGAAGTCTTTGGGAAATGGATAACTGAAAATAAACCCAGTAACTGAAGAAACAGACACAGATATTCACATCGTCCTGGAGAAGCAGAGGAAATTTCCCTAATTACGCTACAAAAGGCAGACATAGTAAAGGAAAGGCTGAGCAAGTAAAAATACTAAGTTTCTGTCCCTCTGCTTCAGTGTACAGCCTCCAAAGCACAGGCAGGCTCCGGAGTTGACCGGGCTTTCGGGTGAAAAAGTCTGAGACAGAGCAGGCTCCTTCACAAGAGCAGCTGCATGATATACAGGGCCCCTTACTCCAAAATGATTATGAATTTCAAGGCAGTGGCAGCAGAGCATTAAGCCAGACTCGGGGCCTCTCTAAGCACGGGATCCAATTCAGCGACATAGGTACATGAGGTGAGCCCTACTCCTCCACTCAGGAAATCCAGAGTGATCAGGGTGGGAGGACAATACAGTGCGAATCAGGAAATATTCATTCACCAAGCACCCAGTCTTTCCCTCCGGAAGCTCAGACTGTCTTGGAGGAAGAGCAATTAGTGCGTAGCTGAAGGGATAACTCGCCCTGTACCTATGCTCTCCTGGAGGGGTGAGTGGGCCCATTCCAGGTCCAGGACCTCAGACCAGTAATGAGATACTGAAGTACACACACACACACACACACACACACACACACATGCACAGACTCACATGCACACACACACACAAACTCTGCAGGGTTATTGTGTGCGCAGTCAGTGCCCTTGAATCATTTTACTCACACTCGGCAGAAGCCTGGGAGAGAGAAAACCTAGTAGATGAGAACCATCACAGGCGCCATAAGGAGAGTATTTTGAGAGGCAGGTGTCCCTTTTGGGTCCCCTAGAGTCTGTAAGGTGGGAAAGGGAACAGGAAGAGAAGTTTCCAAAAGAAAAGTGAAGCTGATGTCCCAGGCTTGGCCTTTTGCCAGCACTGCAGAGGTACTATGTATCTCCACGGAAACTGGGCTCAGGAGATCTGAGCTGTGACCCTGATTATTCAGCCCCTTCAGTCAATGTCCTGGGAATTAGCTTCCCTGGTTCTTAGTGATCTCATCTATAAAATGGGAATAATGGTAAGTCATTCTGAGGATTAAATGAAATTATGCAGACTAAAACACCCGTATAGTGTACACCTTTACAAATTTTAGATGGTATCATTTCTTATAGCATTTGCCTCAGACCTGGCAGCAGGTGTGATTCAAATTAAGATATAGAAGAGTAAAAAATCAAAACTGGAGAAAAGTGAAATAAAACGCTCACTTACCCTTCCCTCATATCCACTGTCATCTCTTTGTGACATAATTAATCTTTAAGAAGTCAATTTTTCCTAAAAATCCTCCTCCAGGAGGCCTGGGCAGCTGTCACTGAACTGTTTTTTATTTCCCTGCGCTCCCAGGAAATCCGTCCGTCAGTCACAGGGTTTTTAGGCTCGCCTCCCGGGATGTCTAGAGGTGAGAGGGTAGCTGTCAGCCATTCATGCCTTATTTGTTAAGTGTGCAGAGCCGCTTCATGCCAGTAAACTGCATGTCCCGGCAAGCACAAATTTGATAGATGAAAACTCCCTTCCTTCAAATCACCCAAGACCACTCTGCCTCCTGTGCTCATGGAATGCGAAGTTCGCAGGCTTTCTCTCCTGCCCTCCTGAGCTGTGATGACTGTACTAGCTGAGGGCCAGGGGGCATCTCCAGCCCACCTGTGACTCCCCACCTACAATGGTAATTATAGGCGCCATTTGTTTTCTACTAGACTGAACAAGCTGTGTGTCAAGAGCTTTTACATTTAACCTTCACGTGAGTATTAAGACTCTGGGAGTATGTTTTTCAAGGTACTACATCACTCTTTCAAGGGAGCTGCTAACATGGATTAAGTTTGGGGGCTTTAGGTTGAGATGAACATGAGTTCTAATCCTAGCTCTGCTGCTCGCCACTCTAGGAACCTTAGGCAACTAATTTCAGCTCTCTGTGCCTCAGATTCTCCACCTGTAAAATGGGCACCATGATACCACCCACTATGTACGGTTGTGAAAATTAAATGAGATAACACAAATCAAATTTTGGGCACAAGGCCAGGCCCAGAGTAAGCATTCGGCATGGTTCACAGTTACACTTCTTAACTTAATGAGCATTATCATCTTCCCTTCATTATGTGGATTGAAAGCCAGTAGGGCAGAGTGAAAAGAACATGAAATTCAGAGACAAGAAATCAAAGTCCTAGATGAAAAGGCAGCATCGTGGGGTTATCATTCTGTGGCCTTGAACAAATCACTTAACCCCCCTTCCTCCTCAGTAGAACAGAGGTGACAGTAAGGATGACCTCCCCCAGCATTTTCAAGGTCACGTGAGCTCATATGTGTTGAAGGGCCTGGTTATCCATCAAGCAGCACACATAGGTTGGTCATCACTTGTACTACACAGAATAGGCTGCCTAGAGTGAGAGGAATGGTAGCCCCCAAATACACCCATGTCCTAATCCTTTTGGGAGAAGAGGTGAATGTGACCTTATTTGAGGGGGAAAAACGGGGATATAATGAAAGATGTGGAGATGAGGTCATCCTGGACTATCTGGGAAGGCCCTAAGATCAACGATAAATTTACTTATAAATAATAAGGCAGAGGGAGGGTGAGGAGAACATGCCAAGGTGGAGGCAGAGATTAGAGTAATGGGGCCATGAGCCAAAACAAGCACCTGGAGTCACTGAAAGTAGAGGGGTAAGGAGGAGTTCTGTGGTGGCCTCAGCGGGACTGTGACCCTGATGGCCTCAGGCACTGTGGACAAACAAACATCTATTGTTTTAAGCAACCAAATTTATCATGATTTTCTTTAGGACAGCCCTAAGAAATGAATATACTGTCCTTGGAAAAGAAAATCCATAAGAAGGTTATATTAGTCTACTTGTGCTACCGTAACACTATCCCATAGACTCGCTTAAACAACAGCCATTTCTTTCTCACAGTTCCGGGAACTAGGAATCTGTGACCAAGGTGCCAGCAAATTCAGTTTCTGATGAAAACCCTCTTCCTAGCTCATGAGTGGCTTTTCCTCTCCGTGTGCATGGAAAGAGCGTTCTGGCTTCTCTTCCTCTTTGTAAGGACACCAGCCCTACTGGAGCCACCAATCTGGCCTCCTTTAACCTTGAAATTAATTCCATAAAGCTGTGTCTCAAAATGCAGCCACATAAGGATGGATCTCCAGCATATGAATCTGGGAGGAGTGAGGATGCACCTCAGTCTATAAGAGAGGCGATAAGAAAAGAATGTGCTAAAAATCTAGAGCAAGAGACTACGGCTCCAGTCAGGGAAATGCATGTGTTCTGGAGAACAAGCCAGACCCCGGAATGGTGCCTCCAGGGCAATTTTGGTTCACAGCCCAAGAGCACATAGCAGGAAGGGGAGACCCTTGCACTTTCTCAGCTCAGGTTCATATTTACTTCATGCCTGACTACTGGTGTCTTCCTTTACTTTTTTACTAAAGTGGTTGTTTGCCCATAGAGAAATAACCACATTTCTTTCTTAAAAAATGAACTCTTAGATTTGAAGTACCTCCAAAGAGCATCTGAATCCCTTTGAATGATATCAGAGTAGGAGTCCTTCCAAGTAACTATCTGGATAGATTCTGGTTTTGAAAAGCAAAGGTGGCTTTAATCAATTTATTATAAAATTATTAAAAAGTCACCTATCCTCAAAAGGGAATGGGAAGACACATCCCATCCAAACAGCAGAAATGTGAGAAAGATTTGGGTTGATATATCAAGTGTTTGTTTGGTATGGTTTGTGTCTGGATGTCCTCCCAAAAGCCTCATGCAGTCACAAATGGTGGAATTTTCAGAGGTGACTGAATCTAGAGTTTGTGATTGATTCACGGTCTAATGCTAGGAGTAAGTGTGTGTGTGCTACATCTGCCCCAGGGCAGGCTGCCTGCATACAATAGAAGGGAAGAAAAGAGTTCTCTTCCCCACCCCTTGCTTCTTCTGCTGTCTTCCCCAGCCATGAACTGTGGCCCCTCTGCCATGTGCCACCCTGCCTTGGAGCCATCTGATTTTGGACTGAAACCTCTACAAACTCAGCTAAATAAACCTTTCCTCCTTTAACTTGGGGTGTCAAGTATTTTGTCTCAGCAATGACAGAAAAGCAATGCTAGGTTAAGTTTTCTGAAAGTTGAAGACCTCCAGCATGTTAAATTAAGACTTCTGGTATCTTTTAACATCTAAGAAAATCATCCACATTTTTCTCTAACAGGTTAGGCTTGAGTGAAAATAAACAATGAAAATGTATTAAATCATCTGGCTTTGGAAGCAACTGATTACCATCCACCTGCACAATGTCCATTGCCCTCAGATGGTTAGTGTTTATTTACTCAGCTCCCCCTACATGCCTGACATAACACTGTATCCTGGGGCTTTTGTCCTATGTGGAAATAGATGATGTCCTGGTGGATCAACCATTGATATGTAATGCTCTGACCCAGGGACTGAAGCTGGCCTACTGAGAGCGAGGCACTTGGTGGGAATTTAAAAGTGGAACCAGACCCCAGCCAGTTACATGAGCTTAGACCCATCAATTTTTACTGGGACTCAGGAAGGGAAAAGTCACTGTCTCAACTGGGCATCCTGATAGAGGATGGGAAGGTTGGGGAGAACATTGCCAGAGCACAACAGGGGGTTCCCAGTGACCATTGTAGGGGCTCCCATCTCTGACTAACAAGGAAGCTTGTAAACTAGGCCCACCCACCCGGGAGGAGGACAGGGGAGCTGTGGGAACAACAGGTACCCTCCCTGCTTCCTTTGGAGCAGATTTGGGTCAGGGATGAGAGAGTACTTGTAATGGGACAATCAGTGCATCCAACTAGAAGTTGACAGAAAGGAAATCAGCCCAGAAAGTGAGGCTAGGGGGACTTGAACTCCCTGGGTGAAAACAGCATGGGAAGGTACTCCCTCAGCCGCTGGGATTTTAAAGCCCAAGCCCCAAAGACACACCGGGAGATCCACATTAGATTTGGGAGGTCACCTTCTGACTTAGGCTGGCCTGTCATCCTCTCAGGAGACAGCCCCCCTCTGTCATTATGCTTCTTGCTTTCTGGAATACAGAAGAAAATCAAGAAGATGGGGAGACAAGAGAGTGTACATGCAAGTAGGAAGTGGCTGGTCACTGTTCATCAGGCAAAGTTCAAATCAAGTGCTGTATTCCTTGGGAATTTTCTACCTGGGTATCATCCTTCCTGGAAACTTGTAACTTAATTGATAGATGAAAGATAAATAGATGATAGATTAGATAGATAGATAATAAAGAGAGATATGACAAAGAGATAACTAATATAGATATGTAGATACATAGACAGATAAAAGATAAATGATAGATATTTTGTAAGTGGGGGAAAAATAGGCATACTTACCTTCCCTCCACATCTTCCCCTTACAAAGAGGTCATAGAATCTTGCATTAGAAAAGCTACAGCCAAGACACCCAGATCCCAAGCCCAAGAATATCAGCCCTGCTTGCTTCACTGCAGGCAGCTTCCACTTGCTGTGTGGTGGAGCCCTTGTTGTTTCTGGCTGTCAAGACCCTTGCCATAGGCTGCAAGGCAGCTACTCCTCATGCTGTGTAACAGAAGACTTCATTGAGCTCCCACATCTGCTGATCCAAAGCTGCCTCTGTGCGTTACCGCCCCTTCCTGCTGGTTCTCAGTCTGGAGCTCTGCAGAATAAGAATGCTCCGTGCTCTCCTATAAGCCCCTTAGGTGTCCTAGTGCAGCAATACAGCCCCTCTTTATTCTTTCCTCTGGCTTCCAAGTACCTGGCCCTGCAGAAGCACTCACACTACAGAGCTGGGTGGCCAGTGATTCTCAAGGGCAGTTGTGGCTGCAGCAGTCACCTAGGGCCTTTGAGAAAAATCCTACTTCCACTGAGAAAGCACAGATCAGACTTAAACCCAGGCATCCATGTTTTTGACTAGTTGTTATGTGACTGTGGTCAGGAACAAGGTGAAAAAAACTACTATTTAAAAAGAAAAAAAGCCCTAGAACCATAGAGAAATATAAAGATCTCAAAATTCGTGCAACTATATTGCAACAGCTCCTTTTTGGACACACAGTTCATGTTCCTGGCTCTAAGTCAAGACACTGATGTGAGACTGTGGGTTATTATGCAAAGGTAAGGAATGTACTATATAATCCGTACAAGAAGAAATGCTATTAATCAGCACCACACATGGGGAAATGTTTAATCCCAATATCTATAAAAAATGCAATCAAAACAATGCAGAGCACTTCACAGCCATCAAGTTTAAGACTAACAACACCCAACGTTAGTGGGGCTATAATTAAATTGGTTCACTCGCACATTGCTTGTAACAATTTAAATTGAAATAATACTTCACAAACTAGTGCAGCACCATAAATCAAGAGCCTCAGGCTGGCTCCTGTGAAGGTGCCAGCTCTAAACCAGACACTGTGTCGGGTGTTGGAGACATGGGCACAAAGAAAACACACTCACTGCCTTCAAAGGACTCACTGTATCTAGGAGGTAAACACACATCCAGTGCTAAGGTAAGAAGGGACCACAGGGACTCATGAGATCATCTAAGGGTGTCTTCTCCAAGAGCTTCAGAAAAAGCCTTCCTGCAAAGCCTGACAATTGATCTGAATGTGCAAGGATGAGCAAAATACACCTGGTGAAGAAATTTGAGTACAGCATTCTAGGCAGAGGGAGCTACTTGGGCAACTCATTGGAAGCAGGAAGGAGCTGCAGTACGCAGGACACAGAGGAAGACTGGCCACAGGTACAGCAGAGGAAGGGGTGCTAGGGCTACAGAGGGCCACTGAAGTTCTGCTAACATGGGCTGGGTCCTTCAGGGCATGAGAAGTCGCTGCAGTGTTGTAGGAAAAGGAAGGACATGAACAAATGCGAGTGGAATGGTCCCTCTGACCACAGGATGGAGGAGGACAACAGAGGGCCGAGGGCAGACAGGCTGGGCAGTCAGGGGATAACCACTGACCAAGCAGGGAGAGACAGCGGAGCCCCCACCAAGGAGTGCCAAGGGGAGGAGAGGAAGAGACGCGTGGCAGAGGGGGAGGGAATGTGCTCTTATCTGTATCCTGTTACCATCACCAGGTCCTGGGATTCTCTGACTGAGGGGTTTTAAGGAGGAGAGATCAGTGGGGAAGAAAGGAGTACAGTCCTAGAGGAAAAGCTAGAAACTGGCCTAGCTGCAGCTCAGAGATGCTGTGACCACAGCGCAGGGGAGCTGCAGGATCCTGCAAGGCAGTGGTCCAGAAAAGAGGGTAGCACTCCCAGACAGTGGCTCCAGAGAAAGCGGCCCTCCTACCCGTGTCAGCCCTCCAGGCAGTGTGGCCCAGGGAAGGGAGGTCACCACAGGTCACCACTGGAGAGCGCCATGCCTATTAAGTAGGGATCAGGAAGGTGTTACGGGTTGGATTTCTCAGCAAACAGACCCTGAAATTGCTATTAGAGTCTAGGATGTTGGTTCAGGTGTGTTCTCCGGTTCAGTGTTTATGGAAGAAAGTAAGGAAGGAAGGAGGAGTG
The DNA here is from genome assembly GCA_004027595.1 of Dinomys branickii. Classification (NCBI taxonomy): domain Eukaryota; kingdom Metazoa; phylum Chordata; class Mammalia; order Rodentia; family Dinomyidae; genus Dinomys; species Dinomys branickii. Next base: position 92,331 of record PVLD010005057.1, on the reverse strand, counting down.
AGTAGAGGGGGAAGTTGGGCTGATGTCCAGCCTTGAGGGAGGCCTCAGCCAGCCTCAGAGTGAGCCCGGATGCTGAGCGGGCCCTTCCCAGGTGACCCAGGTTGGAAGGGGAGAGCCAGGCTTTTTTTTTTTTATTTTAGTGCATATGAATTATACAGAACAAAATGCTTCATTGTGACACTTTCATACATGCATGTTATACACCTGGATCGTACATATCCTGCATTACTTCCTTACTCTCCCCTCTCCCTTTTCCGGGTCCCCTTTCACTTCTCTAATTAATCGTTCTTTTTCTACTTTCATGTCAACTCTCTTTTTTTCCCTAGACCCTACACATGAGAGGAGCTATGCAATACTTGCTTTTATAAGTCTGGCTTATTTTGCTTATTATGTAGCTCTAGTTCCATTCATTTACCTGCGTATGATATGACTTCAGTCTTTTTTATGGCCAAATAATACTCCATTATTTATCTATACCACATTTTCTTTGTCCAGTTGGCTCCATAACTTGGCTATTGTGACCTGCATCGTGACAAACATGGCCACGCAGTATCTCTATGGTATGTTGACTCTGATTCCTTTGGGCGCAGAGTCAGGAGTGGTAGAGATGGTCGTGTCAGAGTTCCCATTTCAGGTTTTTGATAAAGCTTCATACCGATTTCACAGTGGCTATCCTGATTTACATTCCATGAATGGTATAGAAGGTGTCCTCTGTCAGAAGGCCTTTGTCACCATATCAGGATGGAGGTGGACCAGGGGAAGGACTAAGCTGTGGTGAGGTGCCTTTTTCAATGGTAGTAGTCCTCACACAGATATCTACCACCAAAACCCCTAGCAAGGGGGGACCTCACATACTTTATTTCTAAAAAGAGGTCTGAGTGGCCATAGTCATGTCCCCAACAGAAGAATATGACCTGACCTCAGGGCTCTGGGACTGGGCTCCTACTGAAGGAAGTGGACGCCAGGCTAGAGTCCAGATATACAATGGAGCTATGTGGCGGGGGTCACCTGACACTGAGAAGGTGAGTCTTCCTCAAGCTCTGCCAGGACCAGACTCAGTCTAAGCTTCTTCTAGACTGAGTAATGTGTGTGTCACAGGCAGCAAATGACTGGTCTCAGGCATGACAGACTCAGGGCCAGTCCTGCATCAGGAAAGGGCACACTGTACCCATCACAGTCAAAACCTGGATACGACTTCCCTGTTCAACCTCAGAGAACAGTTGGGTGAATCTTTGTGCTTCCACGGTAAGAACATTTCTATAGCCATTAAAACAATTCAGTCAACCTTTAAATGACATGAGAAATCACTAGGAGACATTCAGCAGAGAAAAGCACAACATGAAATATTCACCTTATCAGGTTGACTATAAAGATGAGCTCTGCATACGGACAGACACTGACAGCAAACACAGAAAATAAAACCACTGGTTTTTATGATGGATGAAGCACGGGTGGTTTTTAGTTCCTGCTATCATAGTTCGTAATAAATACTTTTTTCTAGCCTTGACCATCTCCCACCAGAGGAAGCTATGAAGTGTTCCAATTGGCATGCGGCTGGTAGACGTTATGTTCCACTTCACACTAGCAGTGACAGCTGTGCGCAGCCCACATTGCAGGCAGCCCTCCAAACCTGCTCAGAAACTGCTCAGGGGCAGCCAGCAGCTATGTCTAGGAGCAAAACGGGTTCAAAAGCTGATGATGAGAAAATATTTGGGGAGAGAAGGCATTATACCTCCCATGCACCGCAGTTAGTTAAGGAGAATATTAAAGACACAGATGAAAACAATATTTAAGGAAAGTCACTGCAATAGCTGATGGGCTATTTTGAGAACAGTTCACCCTCCAGATTCAAGCAAATACTAAAAGATCATTGGTCAGCTGGGCACGGTGGCCCATGCATGTAAGCCCAGTGCTATAGTCAGGGTTTGCAAGGCAATGGATTTAATACAGAACACATAATTTATAGGACTATTTTATAATATTCACCTTAAGAGTTAAGTGCAAAAAAATGCAGGAGATCTGTCCCATGAACTAAGGACCCTAAGAATCCAGCTTAGGGCCTGGATCCCATAGCAGTGTTCTGCATGAATCCAGCTGAAGACCCAGAGCCCATGCCAATGTCCTCTGCAAGGCCAGCTAGAGGACTAGAATCCATGAAAATGTCTCATGCAAGTCTGTACCAAGGGTCTGCACTGGAAAGGCCCAAAGGTGAATAGTGGAAGCTAGAAAGTCTATATCAGTGAACTGAAGGATCTGTACTACAGGCTGAGGGATCTGCACTGGAGCCAGGAAGCAACACTCAAGGGAAGGACCAGGGGTCCCCTGAAGAAAATCACAGCCATCCTCAGCAACAGCAAGGACCCAAGCTCCTCCAATGATGAATACTGCCAAGTTCGTGTCAGGAAAAACAGTATGACAAGATTCTTCAGGAGGATCAATAGTACACCATCTTCCCCTCCAGTTTTTTTTTCATGTTTTTGGCTACAATCCTTAGGTGGACCTCTCACACCCAAAACCACACTGATTCAGTTCAACTGGTTGTTACAAGGTGACCATCAGTTAATCCACCACACTCAGCTACTTGGGAGAATGAAGCAAAGAGATTCCAAGTTCGAGGCCAGCCTGGTCAACTTACCTTAGCAAAACACTAAGGATAAAAAATAAAAAGGGTTAGTGTGTAGCTCAGGGTTAGGATCAACGTTTTGATCCCCAATACCACAAACAATCACCATCATCGTTATCATTGCTCAAAGACACTGTAGAAGAGCTTCAGGAGTCAAAGACATGAATATGAAGATTTTCTAGATAGTGATTAAAACAACACAAAACTGGGACTGTAGTTACAGCTTATAACGTTTGTGCGGCATGTGGAAGGCCCTGGGTTTGCTCCCCAGCACTGTGGGGGGCAAAACAACTTCAGGTGGTCAGCAGGTCCTAATATGTGTGGGTTGCTGGAGGGACAAAGGAGATGGCTTAGGGTAGTGTACAAAGAAGAGACCTTCAGAGCTCGCTCTCCCAGCACCATCTTGCTCTGGTACGATTGTCTACCTCCAGGCCGACAGAAAACCCTCATCTTCCAGAGCCTGAATCATTCAAGTGGCCACAAAATTCCTTCTCTTCCTGATATTCAAAAGAGTTTCTGAAAGTATAATACCAAAATATTTCAAAGTTAACCAAGAATAATTTAACTTTATTTCATCCATTTTCCCCTAAAAATAGTCCTTTAACAACCACAAAAAAACATACAATGATTTCACACCATGGCCAAAGGCATTTGAATATAAGCTCACAATGAATTTTCATTGCAAATTGTCAAGTCGCCCTGAACCCCACCGAATGCAAGAAGTTGACTTTTATTCTGCCCACAACTCCCTGAGGCATCTCTTGATACCTTTCCTGAAGCCATTCAGAAACAATTAGGAAATTCACTGTGCACCACAAACTGAGAGAGGCACTAGAGACCCAGGGATAAACTAAACCAGGGGTATGATAAAGATGCTCAAAATAAAACTATAGTTCACAAACTAATAACCCTGGGAGGTTTCAAGGGTTAGAAAACACAAAACACAATGTAGGGGGCTCAGAAATCCTTCAGCAAGAATTGCTGTCTCACCTGAAAAGGGAAGGCCAGGCAATATGCTCCAAATGGAGCAAGCGGCCAGGTGTAACAGGAGCTGATGTAGGGAAAGAATAAGACAATGACTTTACCAAGGTGGTGTGTGGGGAACCACTGAGGCTGCCTCAAAGCTCAAGGCCATTTAAGGGCACCTGAGGACATGACCCGCTTGTCTAGCACAGGCACACAGTGGGTCACAGTTATATAACCATGACTTAGCACAGGTAGACATGCATGCACTGGTTACCGCACTATGTAGGAATGTAAATATGAGGTAACGACCTGTATAAGAATTATACAGTTAAGATGCAGGTGGCTCTGGTGCTCTGGCACTCTGTGCCTTTGTGCCCCCCTCTGTTCCATGCTGCCTGCTGTTGCTGCTGATATTTTGCACATGCATTTTCTTTAACCTTGGGAGCTCACCTTCAAAAACCACCCTTGGGCCCCCTGAGAAGGCCAACACGGTGGTAGGTTAAGGTGCAGAGACAGATGTCTAAAATGGTAAAAAGGGCACAGGTTGTGAAGGATTTTGAATGTCAAGCTTAAGAGTTTAGATTTCATCCTTAGAGTCATGGGAAAACATGGGAAAAATGTTTTTGTTTTGGTCTTGTTTTGATGCCACACTGGAAATTGAACCCAGGTCCTTCACACTGAGCTACATTCCCAGCCATTTTTAGTTTTTTTATTTTTAGACCAGGTCTCACTGTCACTAAATTGCCTCTATTGGGCTTAAACTTGCAATCCCCCTACCTCTACCTAAGCCTCCCACAATGCTGGGATACAAATGCACCCATCATGTCTTGTTTACCTGGCAATTTTCAAGCAACAGTCTGATGGACTTTTTAATAATCTTGTTGTGACAATGAGAGAATGGATGAGAGGAGAAAGAGATACGGGGCAGGAAGCTGTAATTGTCCACCACAATTTAATCTTCCTCCTTGAACCTTCACACCTTCAGCAGGATAACCTGCTCTTCACCTGACAGATAATCCACTGTCCTGTGTATCAAGGTCCAGAATGGGAAGGTCCCATCATGTCATGGAACAGGTACAACGTCTGAAGGCAGAAGGCCCAGTTTAGAATTATGGCTTCTGTGCTGACCAGCTGTGTAACCCTGTAAAAGCTGCTTAACCTCTCTGATTTTTGGCTCTCTTAACTATAAAGAAGGAAGGCCTGCCTCTCTGTGATGTCTTAAAGATCTTGAGACAGGGATGTGAACATCTTGAGAAATCACAGAGCTCAGTAAAAAGTGAACACCATTGTGTCTCTTGTTTCCCTGAAATAAACAGGAGTTATCACCTCTCCTGGCATTAACTTTGCAATAGGGGTGAACTCACGTTTAGATTCTATTTATGCACCATAATAAGAGTCTCAATAATGTCTCGTTAAAAAAAACTATGCTACATAAAAAAATTTTTCTGTATTCACCTGCGTCCCCAGGCAACTGAGGTTATGCCAAACCGCCCTCTGCCACTAGAGGGAGCACATCCTTTAACATTAAAAGAGTCATTTCAATGCAAACTGTCAATAGAGGTCATCTGTTAAGGGAGACCCAAAGTTTAAGGGTATGTGTGTGTGTGTGTATGTGTGTGTGTCACTATAATCTGCAGTCAGGCCAGAATTCAAGCCCAGTGCCACCATTCCCTAATGTATAAACTTGGACAAGTGACATAATTTCTCAGGGCCTAAGGTCTTCATCAGTACAATTGGAACACTCAGGCCTACCCCATACTGACGCTCATAGGAGATACTAAACACAGACTGCTTCGCAAGTGTCCAGCATGGCATAGAGATTCCCCAGGCTTTGAAGCTTTTCCCTTTTCCCATTTTGTCACAAATAACAATGACAGAGATGTAGTTGAGTGAAATTGAAGGGCCAAGTGGAGAGAAGAGCGGCGCGGAGGGCTGGTGAGCGCAGTTGGAAGGAGACACGGCCATCGCTCATTCTCACATCTGCTGACCGAAGGCATCCGTATATGGGGATGTGGCTTTATAAGCCCCATGGCTAGAGCAGGCAGTCGCAAGCAGATGGGCAGCAAGGAGTACTGGCAGAATGGAGCGGGCGTATGGACTGCAGACTATGGCTCCCTCTCCTTCTGTTGGAGCCGTTCCCCTCAATTCTGGACTCATTACCCTGAAGCGGGAGGAGGAAATGTTATTTAATCAATTTCATGTCATCCTATCTTAATATTCTAAAATCACCCTATCACTTCTGCCTTGTATTTCCACAGAGCTGCCTCTCTTGTGCTCCAGCAAGCAGCTCTGACAGAGGCCCCGCGCAGCCAAACCGTGCCAACACAACCTGTGAGAAACGAAGTCTCGGGTCAGACAACTAGGTTCCCTTGTTCAAATTCCAAATATCGGATGGGGTAGCTTTTTTTCCTCTCTGAATTAACCGTTTCTTAACTAAACCAATAAAGACAACCAGCTCTTTTGATGACTTTCACACAGAGGGGAAAGGGAACTCACTGTTGTCGAGCACAGCTGTGTTCCAGGACCCGTGTGAGGCATTTTATTAGCACTCCCTGTAATGCTCACGGCCCTGTGAGGGGGCGATGTGCATCTCTGTTTCACTGAAGAGCAACCTGAGGCTCAGACAGGCTGCATAACTGGCCAGACGAGACACAGCCAATGTGTGGGAAAGCCAGGGCTGGAGCACTCATCTGCTAGATGCCAAAGCTTGAGTTTCTCCAGCAAGGATCCACTGAACACAAGAAAAGCCTTGCTGCAAGCTCCTTCTTTAGAACTCTGCCGTCTCAATTTCCAAATCTGTTGTGAGTTTTCCCTGAGTCAGCCCTCTCAGAGGGCCCAAGGGAGATTTTTGAGGGTGAGGTCCCAAGGTTAAAGAATGCATGTGTGCAAGACGTCAGCAGCAACAGCAGGCAGCACTGAGCAGAGCGTGTGTGCAAGAGCACAAGAGCCACCTGCATCTTTATTGTGTAATTCTTACACAGGGTGTTATCTCCTATTTACATTCTCACATAGTGCCGTAACCAGTGCAAGCGTGTCTACCTGTGCTAAGTCACAGTTACACAACTATCCCACCATGTACCTTAGCTAGATAAGGGGGATCCTGTCCTCAGGTGTCCTTAGACAGCCCTGAGCTTTGAGGCAGTCTGAGTAGTTCCCCACACCCTGTTAAAATATTCTTCTCATTTCATCCACCCTCAAAGGATCTCACCTTATGTACTCATTGAAAGAAAAAGAAAACCCTACAAATGATAAGAATAGCCTGTTTCATAACCGGAGAAACTGAGGCTGAGAGTGACTTAACTAAGGCTTTTCTTCTGGCAAGGAAGGAAGCTGGGCATAAAAAGTACTACGTTGGGGGAAGCTCTGTCTGTGTACTGAGCTAGAAGAACTCCACAATGGCCCTGCCGTCAAAAAGAGTGCTTGGAAGACCAAGACAAAATTGAAGCAACATCCTTAATACTTTCCTGAACTCTCATCCTTCCTGATTACATAGATCTTGAATTAGTCACCTCTAATTTTTTTCTCCATTTCCAATGTCCCAGATCTGGCCTGCATCCTTGAAAAGGCCAGCCACCTGCTAACCTGCAAACTCCAATCTCTCTTTATCCACTCAATTTCTTACTGCAAGCAAAGGGCTCCTTTAAGAAATTTAATTCCATCCAGTCTATTCCTGATACAAAGGTTACAAAGACCCCTGCCTTTTAACTCCCTGGGAAAGGCAGTATCTCCTGGCCTGCAAAACACCCCTTTCTATTCTGACACAAGGTATCTCACCAACTTCAGCAATTCCACCTGCACCAACCTCCCGGTTTGTATAATGATTTAACCTGGTGTCATGGCTATAGCTATACAGTGCTGAGTCTCCACCTGACATTTTCATAACAGAACCCTTGAGTTTAGTCAAGCATAAGGACTCCTTTGCAGCTAGGTGTGACCATGTGACTAGATGCTGACCAATGGAATATAAGAGAAGAACATGTACTATTTCTGAATTATGTCATTACAGGAAGCTTCTTGCTCTCCATTTTGTTGTTGTGTCTCAGTGGTGAGAAAATGTATGCATTGGTGATAAACAAGCTCTCACCCAGGATGAGAAGGACAACACACTAAGGGTGTGGGTCACCACTCAGACTGCTTCAAAGCTGAAGGTCGTCTAAGGACACCTGAGGATGTGATCCCTTTTGTCTAGCAGAGGTGCACAGTGGGATATAGTTATATAACCATGACTTAGCACAGGTGAACACATGTGCTGGTTATAGCACTATGTGAGAGTGTAAATATGAGATAACAACCTGTAGAAGAAGTATGTAATAAAGACACAGGCAGTTGTCTTGCTCTCTTGCTCTCTGCTCTGCTCCGTGCTGCCTGCTGTTGTTGCTGATGTCTTGCACACTTGTGTTCTTAACCTTGGGACCTCACCTTTGAAAATCTCCCTTGACCTGACCCCCAGGGTGCCGACAACTGGTGGAGCTGACAGGACATTGAGGTGAGTTGTCCTATGGGGGCTGTTAAAACAGTATCCAAAGGCAAGGGAGAGCCCTGGGGAATGGCTGATAAGCGACAATGGCTTTGCCATGGCTACCTGTAGCCACCTTCTTGGCAGCTTGGAAGGTCCTGGAGGACTGGGAAACAGTCCATTTGGAGCCTGGGGTTGTCCGGTAAGCCTTGGAAGCAATAGACAGACAAATTCCTCCCCCACACTGTGAAACAGTGGGGCAGGTGGCTTGCCTGTTCTTCACTCTCTTCTGCTGCATAAATCAAGAGGTGGATGGCCTTGTCCTGCAAGTACACCAGCTGCAGCCAGTAGAGGAGGACCTTGAGGAATGGTTGGCTGCTGTGGAGCTCACAGTGGGAAGCATGGGATGCATTGCCTCCTCCAGAAATATCTCCAGGGGTGTAAGTCCTCATGTCCGAGAAAACCCCCAAGAACACCCCCTGGTTTTGCATGCTATTCATAGGCCGGCTGCTCATCCAAAAGTGAAGGTGGAGGAACCCCACCCAGGGAGGAGGGTGGTGAGGGCCACCTACCTCTACCCGGCACACAACATGCATGGCCTATACAGCCACGGAGCTGCGGAAGCTGGCAAATCAATTAAAGTGGAAGGCAGATGAAGCAATGTTTGCATGACTGCTACGGCTGCAGGACGATGGGGCTGATAACACAAGGTAAGACCACAGGAAATGTGCCAAACAGCCACCATTGCCAGCATAGCCAGCAGCCGCTCTATGAGACAGGCGCTGTGGGGTGTGCAGAGGATGGCCCCAGAAGCAGGTAGTAGATTGTGACAAATTGGTTGATGGCAGTAGTTCGCCTGGTTTGGGAGAATCCAGGTGACCTGCCAGAGTAAGTCACTCTGTAACTTGATAACAGCACTACATGAAATGGGCATGTAGCAGATGATGTTTGCATAGTGGTACCACAGCCCAGATGTGGAATTGCTAACGGCATGAAAGACATAATCCTGGCAGGTTTGAGTCAGTGGCAGCTCTTCTAGTCCCCTTTACAGATCACCTGATCCACAACGCTATGGATGCCAGGCTGGGAGACATGGAAGCGAAACACCACCATATGGCAAGATCCGTAAAAACTGTACCAGCAAAGGAGAAAAAGAAGGGTGGCCAACCAGGGAGTGGGGTCATCTCCCCAAGGACAGGCTATGTGGGTCACTGAAGGTTGGTCAGCACCAGATCTGAATGAACCTGCTGGCTGCTGGCCTCGCCAGAGACAAGTTAGGCAGGCAGCCTCTGAAGGTGCTGCTGACTCTGTGGAGACAGTTAGGCCTGAACAGCAATACCGACAAACGGGCCAGGGCCAGAAGGCCAAAGCAGCCCCAGTGATGCAGGAGGAAGTGACACTGCCTCATTTTACTCTACTTAGGAGGTAAGTCAAGGTACCCACGACTTGGGAGTCCTGGGAGACCAGAGGGGACATGTGGGATTAACAATTTACTGGTCCCGGGACTTCCGGGAAGATGGCGACCGGGTAGGCAGCAGAGAGAGAACCTCCCAGAGGATTACCACCCAAACAATGAAATATAGCAATATGAAGACAGAAAGGAGAGAGGTGTGTACCCTGAACCCAAGAAGGATCTGAAATGGAAACTGAAGCCCTAGGAAAGACCAAGCAAAACCTCTCCTGGAGGAAAGGATCAGAGGGCTGCCACGGCACAGTCGGAGGGAGATGAGACGGAGAAAGAGGAAGCCACTGCTTCAAACACACTCTTGGCCCAAGCCCTCATTCCAGCAATCGCAGCTTCAGCTTCGGAGACCCACGCTCATGGAAGCCTCCCGACTTGGCCAGTGGATAGCAGAGTTCCTAGAGCTGGTCCAGAACTGGAGAGGAGAGGGCGCAGCCAGGAAAAGAGGCAATGGTGGTTGGGAACTTTTGTCAAATCCAGTGTGAGGATGAGAGGTTGCAACGGCCAAGAGTTCCCACCCTGCAGCAACCTTCCTAATCAGCACCTGGAGGCAAGGTGGAGCCAGAGCAGCCAGTACACATCACACCACACCCAGCTCTATGCCTGCCTCGAGGCTGTGGCCTTCTGCCTTTCCACTGTGTGGGCGGATACCAGTGGGGAGCAGTGGGGTGCATCGGCACCCACATCAGAGCCACAGCAACTCCCAGGGATCCAGCCAAGGAACAAACGGGAACTGGAGCACAACAGCAAGAGAGAGCTGCAGATGGAGGTGGATCACATGGCCCCACGCCCTTCTCACTCCAGCATCAAGCAGGAAGCATGAACTGAGTTACTGGGCTTCAGCTCCCACCCTGAACGCCCTCTGTGAGCACCTTGAGTCTCGGCGGCCTGCGCAATCACCACCTGTCCCTGACAGCAATGGGATGAGTCCACAGGCTTCAGGACTGACGCCAAACTACTAATACGAGCACCAAGAGTGTCTCCATACTGCTTGAATATATGAACCTTATATGAACCCATGGCGACCGGGTAGGCAGCAGAGAGAGAACCTCCCGGAGGAATGCCACTCAGACATAGCAGTGTGGCAACATGTGAAGGACAGAGAGGAAAGAGGTGGATATCCTGAACTCAAGAAGGATCTGAAATGGGAACTGAAACCCTCGGAAAGTCTGAGCAGAACCTCCTCTGGAGGAGGGGATCGCAGATCTGACATGGTGCAGTCGGAGGGAAACGAGATAGAGAGGGAGGAGGTTGCCGCTCCAAGCACACCCTTGGCCCACACCCTCATTTTGGCATTCGCAGCTTCAGCTTCTGAGACCCACTACTCAGCTGTAAGGGGTGGGGAATGGTAATACTGGAGATCAGTAGGAGGTGGGAGGAGAAGAAAGGGCCTCTGGCATCAAGGCAACGGGACAGAGCCAAAAGGTTCACAGAGGGTGCCCCATGGAGGTGCGTGCCCCGCGGCTGCTCCACTGAGAGCCCCGTGGCTGCTCCGCTGTGGGCCCCGCGGCTGCTCTGCTGTGGGCCCCACAGATGATCCGCAGTGGGCCCCATGGCTGCTCCGCTCTGGGCCCCGTGGCTGCTCCACAGTGGGCCCCGCAGCTGCTCTGCAGTGGGCCCCATGGCTCCTCCGCTGTGGGCCCTGCTGATGATCTGCAGTGGGCCCCGCGGCTGCTCCGCTGTGGGCCCCATGGCTGCTCCACAGTGGGCCCTGTGGCTGCTCTGCAGTGGGCCCCACAGCTCCTCCGCTGTGGGCCCTGTGGCTCCTCTGCTGTGGGCCCTGTGGATGATCTGCAGTGGGCCCCGCGGCTGCTCTGCTGTGGGCCCCGTGGCTGCTCCACTGTGGGCCCTGTGGATGATCTGCAGTGGGCCCCGTGGCTGCTCTGCTGTGGGCCCTGCAGATGATCCGCAGTGGGCCCCACGGCTTCTCCACTGTGGGTCCCACAGCTGCTCTGCAGTGGGCCCCACGGCTGCTCCACTGTGGGCCCCGCAGATGATCCGCAGTGGGCCCTGCGGCTGCTCCACTCTGGGCCCCGTGGCTGCTCTGCAGTGGGCCCCGCAGCTCCTCCGCTGTGGGCCCCGCGGATGATCCGCAGTGGGCCCCACGGCTGCTCCGCAGTGGGCCCCGCGGATGATCTGCAGTGGGCCCCGCGGCTGCTCCGCTGTGGGCCCCACGGCTGCTCTGCAGTGGGCCCCGCGACTGCGCCGCTGTGGGCCCTGCAGCTGCCCTGCTGCGGGCCCCGCGACTGCTCCTCTGCTGCTCCACAGTGGGCCCAGTGGCTGCTCCACTGAGGGCCCCACTCAGGGTACCTCATGGTCTGGACCCGCCCCCACCCATAGCACAACGACAGGGTGGAGCCAGGCGGTCTGCTGTGAGCATATGTGCTTTCCCACCTCCGACAGTGGCAGTTTGTATACACCCATGTATGTTATAGTATAGTCTGAGGCAGCTATATCTCTTCCCAAGGCGAGAGTCCAAGGATATAGATAAACCCAGGAGTACAGTTATTATCACAGGGAAGATGACTTATTGAGTGGTAGGGCAATGGAGATGAGGGAGGAGAAAAATTAAATGATCAAATGGGCCATCATCTGTGTAACTGAGTAACAAAGATGAAGGTAACATTATGTAGGACAGCATCCAGAGCTAATTCCCTTCTATGTTCTCTATAATTCTGTATTTCCTCAGTCGTTTTTGTATTAACAGAAGTGAAAATAACCTTATATTATACAGCATCCAGTGCAAATTCCCTACTATCTTTTCTATAGTTTGGTATTTCCTTTAATGTTTTTGTGTTAACTAATGTGAAGATAACTATGTAATACAACATCCAGTTCTAATTCCCTACTATATTCTGTATAACTTTGTATTTTCTGTATTGTTTATGGCTTTTCTGGTTCATATGTCTCCATTCTTTTGTCTTTAAAATAAAAAAAAAATAAATTAAAAAGAACAATTAACTGGTCCCCAAAGAATGTACAGCCTATGCTAGCATTGGTGGTTACCAGAACTGAGTCAAATGAGTCTTATATATGGCAACCTAGATCATTTTACATGACCTACTGTACACACAGAAGGGTATGGAGGTCACTACATCATGGTCCGGAAGGCCCAGGTGACTTCGAGTATCGGGGGCTGAATATATAATGGGGTGGACGTATTGACGTGCTTGGCTCAACACCACACAGGGAGAATTACTGTTGTGAATTCACATGGTAAAAACTGTAGTCCAAGGCCATCTGCACCAGGCACTGCTAACTTTCCTGCAGACCACATGGGTTGTATGCTTGGAGGCTATGGAGAGATGGAACAGACTGTTTTAAAACTGGAAAAAGGAGGAGTGATACTCCCTGCACAGAGGCCTTCAGTATGGCACATGTAGAAATCAGATAGACCATGGCAAATGACTGAAAAAATCTCACCTTGACACTGGCAGTCAGATCCTACTTGCCTCCAGCCAGGAGGCCAGGTAATGGGCCTTGCAGATGTTGCCACAAGGCTATTTGCATAGCCCAAATCTGTGTCATGACCTAAAGGCCCACCTGGGCTACCCGGGCCAAGCCACACTCTGTCATTGTTTCATTGTATTGATATTATGTTAACCTCTGATTGTCTTGCAGATTTGAAAGCCATTGTGCACAGTCTGACGGAAGATTTGCTGGCATGGGGATGGGCCATAGACCAAGACAAGTTCCAGAGAACTGACTTGTCTGTCACATTCTTGGATATTGTATGGTCAGGTACAACCAGGCCCATGACAGTACACCCATTATAGGCATATATGGGCTTGCTAGGTGTTTGGCGGATGCACCGCACCTAGCTACTCTGCTGTGCCCTTTATATCAGAGGACCAAAAGGGGCTGGACAGACGCAGCAGAAGCTGCTTTTCAGGACTCAAAGAAGGCTGTTGCATAGGTGCAAGCCCTACAAGTCATTGACCCTGCCCTGCCATTTATCCTAACTGTCAGTGTGGATTATGGATTTGGCTGGGCCTATGGCAAAAACAGGGGAATCAGAAGCACCATATTGGGTTTTAGTCACACTTGTGGAAGGGAGCACAGAGCCATCATTCCATGATTGAAAAACAGCAGTGCTATACGCTGGCCTGCATACCCGTGAGGAATCACGGGACCAATAGGGCTCTGGATATGGATGTGGACAGCCCATCCCAGGAGTGGAGTGACACAGGCCCCCACCCTCACATGTTGGGGGATGTACCTCCAACAGCGGGCCTCTTTCTAGGCTAGACTGTTAGCAGCTGAAATGGCAATACTTTTGGGACCAGTGACATACATGGCCCAGGAGCCCATCTGGAAGGACAGACTGCAAGACTTGACTCCTAGATCCTATGTGAAAGGGAAAGAGGGACCCCCAGCTGATGCTGGATATACTGATGGATCTCACCATGATCCAACTTCACCACTGGCAGTAGTCACTGTCCAGCCTAGTACAGAAGTACTCTGGTTTGAAACTGGAACAGGCAGGTCAAGCCAATGGGCAGAGTTGTAGACAGTGTGATTGGTTGTGAGGCATGAAGAAGCCTCCCTACATGTGTGCACAGACAGCTGGACCATCTTGAGGGACTTGATGCTCTGGCTACCAACTTGGCCAGCTCAGGAGTGACAGGAGTGACTGTCCCTTGTGAGGTACCAACCGCTGGCAAGGTATATGAGAGCGTGGTCAAAATGCTGACCATATAGGCTATCATGGTTCATGACATAAGCTCTTCCTTTCTCCAGGAAATGACTTAACAGATGCCTTGACCAGGCACTGCAATGGTTGGTCACTAAGAACAGTATCTAACCAAAAATACTAACTGCTGCATATGGAATGTGACCAGGAATAGCATCTGACCAGGACCAAGGATAACAGACCTAGCCCTCCAAGGTGAAGCCATTCCTAAACACATGGTCCAGGCCTTGAATGTTACACACCAGGCTTTGATGTTGCTTGTGAATAAAACTGTTCAAATGAAAAAAAGGCTTTTGCAAAACCACATGGCTCTTGATTTATTAACTACAGAGCAAGGAGATATTTGTCCATTGTTACATATAGAATGTTCCATTTATATAACCCTGATCTTTGAGTGGGTGGTCTGTGGGGAACCACTCAGACTACTTCAAAGCTCTGGGGCATCTAAGGACACCTGAGGCCATGATCCTACTTGTCTAGCACAGGCACACAGTGGGATACAGTTATGTAACCGTGATCTAGCACAGGTAAACACGCATGTGCTGGTTACTGCACTAGGTAAGAATGTAAATATGAGATAACAACCTGTATAAGAATTATACAATAAAGATACAGGCAGTTGTCTTGCACTCTTGCTCTCTCCTCTTCTCTGTGCTCCCTGCTATGGTGGATGTCTTGTACCCATGCATTCTTTAACCTTGGGACCTCACCTGTGAAAATCTTCCATGGGCCCCCCTGAGGGGGACAACAGGGGAACATAGATCCCTGGAATTTTGTTTTCTTTACTTTGGGGCTCCCTGGAGATAAGGGTTCCAGTGTGTTTATTTCAGAGATAATTCCTGAAAACACCTAGATGAGAGTATGGAAAGAAAAAAATCCCATGAAATACACATTAACAAGCCAGTTCACTATGGGCAGCTGGAGTACAATCACAATGGGAATGCTGGGAGAGACCACAGACTGTAGTGGAGTTGTCCTGCCCTAGAGACCAGGGGAAGGGTTTGGAGGAAGGAGACACTCAGTCCCTGGCACATTCAGCATGGCCCAATCCAGGCAAAGAGTCAGGGGCAGGGGGCAGAGAGAGCCCTCAAGCAGACAGAGTGCCAGAAAACAAAAGGAAGTCTGGGTACAGAGAAATAATGAAGGTTAAAGAGTTAGGCCCTAAAGCTTAGAGTATAACTCAGCTGTTATGGTATAATGCCCAGCCACCTCTCTGTCCTTTCACCAGAGACTGGGCTTTTATAAGAGATAAATAAACTTGTTTTAAGCCACTGTAATTTAGTCTCTGTTAACGCATCTACCTTTGTAACCAACAACCTAGTTTACACAATAGTGCGCAACTACTTGCATTCAAAACACATTTCTGAGCCTGGTGTGGTGGCACTGTAATCGCAGCATTCAGGAGGCTGAAGCAGGAGGATCACTGCAAGCTCAAGACCAGCCTGGGCTACAAAGTGAGTTAATGGCCAGCCTGAACTGCAGAGAGAGACCTTGCCTCTAAACGACAAAAAAAAAAAAAAAAAAAAGGCTGTCACTTTCTGAATCTCTATTTCTCCCAGAAAATGGGGATGTACAATACTTGCTCACAGGGCTGTTGTTAAGAGTAGCTGGGATAATACATACAAAGTACCCTGGCAGATGGGGCTGCTGTTCTTGTTCCTTTACTCTAGGAGCCTTTCTCCAGAGCTGCTCCTTAATGTGCCCTGATCAACCACATGGTCTTCAGGCCCAGTCTCTTCAAAGGCAGAAGATGATGGAAAGTCCCAGAGCAGCTGGCTTTAGCAAAGGCTCAGTCTGCAGACACAGTGCCCCAGAGGTAGCATGGAGTGAGGACCAGAGCCAGAGCCACAGGTCAGACCCAGAAAATGGCATCCAACCTAGGAAGAAAACGACAAGAAATGAGATAAACCACAGGGAGCCGCAAGAGGAAAGGGGAGATCCCAGCACTTTTGGAGCTTTCTGCAGAAGTTTGCAAGGGCCCAGTCAAGTCAGCAAGCAGAGACACAGTGTCCCATGGTGTTTGGGAAATGAGCAGCAGGTGACCCTAGCTGTAGCCTGAGTTTTTTCTTTACTGTGCTCAGTTAATGATGTGGCAGCCTACACCCTAAGCATCCTCCCCCACATACGTACCCAGAGCAGCCGGGAAGCCACAACTCCCACTTTCAAAGGCCCAATCAATGGGAACAATGCATCATCAATAACTGCAGTGTGTTGCCCAGGGTAAATATTTGTTGTCTCCTGAGGGATAGGAAGTACTTCGTCATGAAGATGTTTTGGAATCGAACCTGAGGGGATATTGTTTTAACTGTTACTCTCTCTACAGACTATCATAGGTGTAGAATTGATCATTGACGTTAATTATTGAGGCATTTATGTGGTGCGATTCCCTGGCCAGACTCTGAACCAGCCCAGTGTCTTAGAGACAAAGGAGCACTCAAGTCTCTAGTATCTTGACTGAGTCAGAGCTAGCCAGGGATAACAAAGCAACCCACTGACTTTAAGTACATGATCACCCAGTATAGGTCAATGCTTAAAGCATTGATCTATCAGAATTATCTGAGTTCACAGTTTCCTGGGTCCCAGTCCTAGCAACATAATCTAGAATCTGCATGTTTTACAAAGAATATATTCTTAATTTTTTTTGTTAGACAATAGCAGAGAGAATTTCCATATATGCGCAAACCCAGTTTTCCCTATCATTAACAACTTACATTAGTATAGTACATTTGTTAAAATTTATGAACCAATATGGATACATTTTTAATGTCTTTTTCTGTTTCAAGATCCCAGTTAAGATACCACATTATATGTAGCTGTCATATGTCCTTAGGCTCTTCTTGGCTACGACAGCTCTTCAAATTCTCCTGGGTTTTGATGACCTTGACAATTTTGAATAGTACTGGTCAGGTATTTCATTGGATGCTCATCTACTGGAATTCGTCTAAAGTTTTTCTCATGATTACACTGGAGTTCAAAATCCATTTCTATTACACCATGTCAAGGGTATAGAGAATCAAGACAGTTTATCACTGCTGATATTGACCTTGATCACCTATACCTTGTCAGCCTTCTCCACTGTGTCTTGGTTGCTTTTCTCTCCTTGCTGAGACAAAATACCCAACGCCCAAAATTAAGGAAGGAGAGATTTATTTAGCTTACAGTTTGTGGAGGTTTCAGACCACACTTGGCTGGCTCCAAGGAAGTGTGGCACATGGCAGAGGGCAACAGTTCATGGCAGCACAGGGCAACAGTTCATGGCGACAGAAAACAGCAAAAGCAACAAGAACAAAAGGGAGGGGCAGCAAACAGCCTGTTTTCCTCCCTTATACTGTATGCAAACTACACACCCCAGGGCGGGGGAACCACTCACACCCATAATCGAAGCATTGGGCCATGGATCAGTGAAAAACCTCTAGAAACCCATCCCATGAATGTATTGGGCTTTGAGGGGACATCCAGACACAAACCATAACACACTGTAAAGTCGCTCTTCCTATGCAGATCTTCACTGTACTCTGCGAGGAAGTCACTGGACAGCCCATGAGTAAGCAGTGGGAAACCGTGCTTCTCTTCCTTGAGGGCAGAAGATAAACATTAACTATTTGAAATTTTTCTGCCCAGTAAATTTATCTCTTCTCTCCACTTCTTCATTCAATCCCTTTCTACATCAGCATAAACTAATAGCTATTTTGGTTTTTAGCTTATAATCCAAGACTACTTCACTCTGCCGAATGAGTTGCTCCAGTTTTGGTCTTGGGTTGGGCTGTGTCTCTGTGTCATACTCCTCAGTTTAGTTGTTTGTTTGTTCCTTTGTTTCTATTTCCAGACATTTCCTTACTTCCTGGCACTACAAGATGCAGCAGGTTCATCTTGTATTTTTTCTATTCCAGTCTTAGAATAAGCTTTGCTTTTTGTTTTTCAGGAAGCCCTAGTTCCCTACTAGCTTTTAGAGGCTATGATTTGAGTGCTAGGTGCAACGCCTGTATTTTATTTAACTCCTTATTTGAAAAGTTACAATACAGCACAAAGGACCCATTTATTCTTTACCCAGTCACATCTCTTGTTAGTCCATTGTGCCGTATGTTATGTCATTTGTTCTCTTTTCCTCTTTATATAACTTTTATAAGTCAGCTGACATATCATGTGCCTTTCCCTTTAAAACCTCCAGTGTACATTTGGTAGAAAGAATGAGGACTCTGTCTTACATAAGCACAGCTGCTGGTTTCTCTCAGCTAGGTGGATTCATTCCTTATGCTCTAGTCTACCATACATTTTCCAGCTTGATGAAATCAAGCATTTTTTATAGCTTTTATTTCTTCTAGTACAGAATCCAGCCTAGATTTCCATATTGCACTGAGCTGTCATGTCCACTTAGTCTCCTCTCACCTGGAATAGGTCCTCGGCTTTGCTTATTTTGACAACATTCACATTTTGTGAAGAATGGTGTAGACTCTTTTTAATAGAACATTCCTCTTTTGGAGCTCTGTACTTGCCCAGAGTAAACCAAAATTTGAAGACAGAGTCCTCAAGGCCACTCTTATACCTAACAACAGCTACAAACAAGGAAGTTCTGTTAAATCAGTGAGAAGGACTCACAGAACTCACTGAGAGCTATTGTACACAGTTACAGTTTATTACAGGAAAGATAAAAATTGAAGTCAGCAAAGAGGATAGAGGAGAAGTTCCACATGTGATGTTTCTGTGGCCTCCCGCCCTTGGACTTAGCTTGCGTTTGTCTCCTACAACTTCTGTATGACAATATGTACATACAAGTGTTAGTTCAGGGAGGCTGACCAAGCTTCCGGGTTTTGTTTGTTTAGCACGTCACTGCGTAGGCCTGATTGATTGACTGATTGATTGCCCTCTGGTTGAACTCCGCCTCCAGCTTAACAGATGTTATGTGATCAAAAGCCCCCACTGGTTCACATGGTTGATCTTTCCTCTTGAAACTGCCAGGTATGGCCAGCCCCTGAACAAAGATACCCGATATGACATAGATAACTTCGCAGAAGCTGACTTCACAAAGCCAAGTTCTTTATCATGCACTGATGTTTTCTCATTAATAAATCCAGACACACTTCCAACTATAATATCACACCCAAGATTGTGTCTTTCTCAAACTGTCACTCATCTGCCCCTCACTGGTGATACTGTCATAAACATCCAGTTAAGGTATTGGTCAAATTCTTCACTGTCCAGAAACTACATTTTCCCTTTCTCTAATACACCATTTATTAGCAGAAAAATTTAAGATCAGTCAAATGTGCTGCTTCTAATCAAACTTCCCCTGGAGTTGGCATCTCCTGATGTTTTCTTCCTAAATAAAACTTTACTGTGACAACTGCAAAATACTGATGTTCTACCTCCAATGCTTTTCTCCAACTTTTTCAGTCAGCACTTTACTAGTCGTAGGCTGCATTAGTCAGCTTTGGTCCCTGCAGCCAAATACCTGAGGAAAACAACTCAGAGGAGGAAGATGTCTTCGGGCTCACAGTTTCAGAAGGTTTGGTCCATGGTCAGCTGCTCCACTGGTGGAACAGCACAGTGAGGAAAGCTGCCCATTTCATGCCAGCCAGGAAGCAGAGACCAAAGGGAGAACCTGAAAGAGAGAAAGAGGCCAAGGACAAACACACGGCCTTCCAGGTTATGCACCCCTGGAAACCCTTCTCCACACAGATTCCACCTCTTAACAGCACATCCAGATAATGAACTCACCAGTGGATTTATCAGTTGATGAAGTTAGCGCCTTCACAACCCAATCACCTCTCTATCGCCCTCTCCGGACTTTGATGCATTGGAGATCAAGCCCTCAATACGAGTCTTCGGGAAGTTACTTCATACTTAAACCATAACATTTGCCAAAAAGGAGAAAAGAGGGCAATGTTAGTAAGCATCCCCAAGGGATTCTGATGCAAGTTTCCCTTGCCTCCTCTGAGAAATGTTCTGGTAAGCCAGACTTCCACAGACACAGGACAGTGAGAATGTCTCACCTTAGCGGATGAGGAGGCATGCGTCTGGAAGAGGAGGAGGAGGACTTCCAGTGGCCTGAGATGTAGAAGAGTCCTCCGCACTCAAGAATAGGCAAGGGGCAGGGTTTGGAAGGAGGAAGCCTTTTTTGGATTTCCTTTGCTCATTTATTCTTTTTTCTTTCTGACAGCTTCCAGTCCTCCATAGTACCTTCCTCTCTTTACTGTTCAGAGATGCAGCACCTGGAGGCTTGTTGGACACGTAGACTCTCAGATCCCACCAGGGATGCGTGATGTCACAATCTGCAATCTCCATATTTCTAGATGGATTGTAGGCAGATTAGATTTTGGAAAACACTGACCTTCAGGACGCCACTTGTTCCTGCCCTTGACTCTCTCAACTCCACTTCAGACCACATAGATTGAACTGTGGCCACCACTGCTTCAAAGTCCCTGTCCTTTCTCCAGCCTCCACACTGCATTCATGGGCTGGTCCTTGACCTGCCCCCACAGTCCAACTCTTTGAATGCTTAATTCCTCCTCAGTGATCTGGACTCAATGATTTCCTCTGGTCTTCCCCAGTTGCACCAACCATGTTAGAGGTCCCTGCTATGTGCTTCTGAGGCACCTCAACATTCACCCTTCCAGCATTCATCTACTGTACAATAACTGGCCATTCTCCTGTCTTTCTCTTCACTTAAGATGGCAAACAATATGAGGGCAGGGACTGCATCTCATTTATACAGTATTCCCAGCACTGTGTAAAGGTGGCTAAGCCCTAATGCATGCTAATAAAATTTGCTTGAATACATAGTAGGTATAAGTTTGATTATGATTGACATTTAGTTAGTGGTTATGTGACTGACACTGTTCTTTATATGCATACATATACATATTTGCTAATTGTGTAGATAGAATTATTATGACCCTTTTGCAGATGAGAATACTGAGCCAAAGAGAAGTTTAGCAGGTGATCCAAGATTACACAGCCAGTAAGTGCTGCAGCGGGAGTTTGAATCCAAGCAGTCTGACTCCAGAATCTGTAGGCTTCATACACTGGGTTTCCTGATACAAAACTACAGCAAGAGGAAAACATTAATTCTTCTCTGTTACCACAATGGGTGGGTAAAACCTCACAGTCTGACCCATAAACCCAAAGAACTAAACCTTAAAGCCTCATCACTCATTACTGCTGGCAAAGTACCTGGGAAATAGGCAGCCTTTGTGAGTGCTGCAAAAATGAAAAAATACTCCTATGCAAAAACAGAGGAATGAAGAAAGTTCAAGTGGGTTTTTCAGGTTATAAAAAGGACTATGGCATAATCTTTAGAGCACATATAGGCCTGGCAACCAGGTGCATAACAATGGGTAAAATACTCAAGAACGTTTATCATACAGAAAAGGACACATTTGCAAAAGTTGCTAAATAAATTCATTCATTCATTCATTCATCTGTACATGTATTAGTTCCTGCTGCTATCAGCCAGTCGTTGTGGTTCCAGTCACCCTGACATGAAAGAAACAGACACAGTCCTGCCCTCAAAGGACTTATAGCCCTTATGCTAAACCTAGTGATAACCAAAGAGAACAATATCTCCTTGCAAGAACAAGTATTTCAGGGTGACGGAGGGGCAGGTGGCCAGGAACAAAAGCCTGGTCTTTACTGGCAGAGAAGTGGAATCCATTTTCCCCTTTGTAGGTGATAATAATACTTTTTCACAAGCCTGTGAGCCACACTCCTTCATTTAATAAGCCTTGCTGGTTGTCTGCTATGTTCAGGACTGGGAAATAAACAATAAATTGCAGTCTCTGGGCTTTGGGAGTTCATTTCAGCGAGGTAGACGTAGTTTACTAAGAAATTTCTTATTCGGTCCCAGAGACTATTTGACACACAGTAGGTCTACATAAGGAATATTTGTAAATAGGAAATTGTTTTTTAAATACCATAAATCTATGTGTTAAGTATAGGACAAGTAGGAATAACTATTCATCATTCATCCATTTGAAATGACCTGTTGAGCACCTAGTCAGTGCCATCATTATATTAGACCGAAAGGATACAGTAGTGGATGAAACAAAGACTCCACTGAACTTTTGTCTTTATGGAGTTTTCATTCATTCTATTGGAGAAAAATAGATAATAGGAAAATAGATAAATTAATATGTGATTTAATATCAAGTAGTATTAGGTACAAGGAAGAAAAACACAACAGAATAAGAAATTAGAGAATGGTTAAGGTGGGAGCTATTGAGTGTTGAGTTTGCACTGCAGAAACAAGCAATGCCAATATCTCAGCAGCTCAACACAAGTGTATATTTCACCCCCCCAAGACTTGTGTGGGTGTGAACTAAAGCTTCAATGTCCAGTTGTTCTTGCTTAGGCATCTGCACTCAGATTGCAAGTTCTTTCCTCCGGTTGTTCCTGGATCCACCAACCTGGTTAGAAGCCCCTGCTGTGAGCTTCCACACGATGCTACCTGGGGCTCACCAAATTTGCAAGGCTGCCACCTGTGTAGATGAGGAACGGTAGTAATATCTTCCTCAGAAAGTTGTCCTGAGAACTCACAGAATAAAGCATGCAAAGCAACAAATTACAGGTCTGCATATCTGGCGCTGGGAATTCACCTGGAGAGTCACACAGGCTAAGCATACTCTCTGCCACCGTGCTACATACCCAGCCTAATAATGTGATATTTAAATATATACTATCATTAGGAGTCTTACCCTAGTTAGAAAAAGGTTGACAGAAAGCTTGAGAAGAAAATATATAATGACAGAAGATATTCAAATTGTGACCAGAAGGAAAAAGGAAGACAGAATTAAACTTTATTAAGCACTAACCAGGTGATTGACACTTGCAGACCTCTTAAATCATGTGTTTTATTCACCTCTCACAGCCCTCTCTAAAGAGTGAATTAGACATTATTGTCTTCATTTTTCAGAGCCTGAATCTCAAAAAAAGTTCAGGAATTTTCTCAAGGTCACATAGCTCCTGAGTTGTGTTTTTTTTCCCCTCACTATAAAAACCTGTTCTCATTCCATTTCAGTGAAAGTGTTCCCAAATGTTACCAATATTCTCGATACTCAATCGTTAATCTCTCCAAAAAGCACATCTCAAGTCAGCTCCCTAGACTTAACAGCAGTTCATTTCAGGGAAGAGGGTGATTCTTATTAAAGAAACAAGAAAGTCATAACGTCTCAAAAAAAAAAAAAAGAAAAGAAAAAAGCCGCAGCACTTAATGGCAACATGACCTGGGACAAAACCCCTAAATTCTGAGTCTTATTTGCTCCTCTGCAAAAGGAGGATAAAGATCCCTCGCGAAATCACTATGAAGATTAAATGAGATCATAGATGGAAAAATACCCAGCAACATACCTGTTTCTTTTCAGTCTGAATCTGCAAATCAGTCCTAGTGAAATAGTTTGGAAATCTCTTAATGTCAGAAACCATTGAAATGATAATCTAACTTCTAATAGCCATGGTTACTTTTGTAGATATAAGGAAATATTTCTTTGAGCAAATTCTTCTGGGGAATTTAAAAAAAAGCAAAAGAGTTTATCTTTCATTTTCTGGGTAAAAAAGTAAACAGGAAGACCATGGTGACTGAATTAATTTCATCAGTCAGTATCCTAAACTTCTCATACTATCCTATAGAGGAAAGTGTTTTTGCTTTAACTGTGTCATGTAAGTGGATGCATGGGGAGATGGAAGGAAGAAAAAAAAGAAGGGAAGGAAGGGAAGGGAGAAAGAAAGAAGAAAAGGGAACAAAGGAGGGAAGAGAAAGAAAGGGAAAAAGGAAACCACAGACTGGATTTTAAGAAATAATGTATACTGAACTTGTTATTTTTAAAATCTACTGTTATTTGAAATTAAGGCAAGAATTCTAATACAGATATCAAAACTATCTCCCAGGGTGCAAAACCAGTGCTTTTTATAGTTGCCTGAGAAGCACCACCTGGAGAGCTGATTCACTCCTGGGGGGGCGGGGGAGGACCCTTTATTTTCACAAGCGCTCCAGGTTATTCTTAAGAGCAAGCAAAATTGGGAAACACTATTCAAACACCATTCAACTTGCAAATTTCAAGACGTTTCACCTCCCAGGGAGTCTACTAATTTTGACTTCAAGTATTCTTGGCCAAGCCAACTACCAAATCATTAGGTAACTCCCTAATGTGACTGACAATTTACTTTTTTAAAAAAGAAAGTGCTGCTATAATTATTTTTTTTTAAAAAATAGAATGCTGCTACACATTGGAACCTGCCCGTCTCTCTGAGCAAGGGAGAAAAGTATCCTGGTGATAGTGAAAGGAGGAAGCCCACTCTGGGGCAGAGACAGGTGATACACAGCAAGCCCGGACACGGAGACAGGGGCTCTGCACTTTGGTAACTCCTGTTAGGAGGCGGTGCCACAGAGCCCCGGAGGTATCAGCGAGGACAGGGCAAAAAACAAGACAGGAGGCGAAGAAATCATAAACGAGAGGACTAATTCAAGCCCACGAGCACTTCTGTAATGGCACAGGGTTGACAGGGCCCTTTTATAAACATCTCCCTCTCAGAGCAACTCTGCAAGGTAGATTATGCCCACTTTCCAGACAAGCTCAAACTGGTAATCGAACTGTTGGTGGCTGCTTGGTTTCCCAGTCTAGCATTCTGGCTCTTTTCAACACAGAGCGCTGCATCTGCTAAAAGGAAGGAACTTCTGGGATGGAAGAGCTCAAATGGAATGAAGAGGGCAGTTGTTATAGAAACCAAATGGAAGTAGAAGAAAAAATGAAGACTTGTGGCCAGAAATCAAGAGAGAGGGCATCAGACAGTCTAGAAAAGAAAAATGATCAGCGACAGCAAGGCTACATCTCCCAAACTCAGAAAAGAACTCCAAAGTGACAGGATGTCCAGGCAGACCCAACACTTAAAGGCCTTTGGCAAAGACAGTATTTCCTTTGTTCCTCCACAGAGCTGCAAAGGGACAGCACCCTGCAACGTCACAAAAGGGCCCATAAGCCAAATACGGTGCCCACTGGTCTGAAGACCACAAATCAAAGCAGACACCCAGGACTGCCTAGTTTCTGGGGTTTGGGGGCTCCTCCATGTTCTCCTCGCTCCAGGCTGTGGCTGTGGTTTGGACCTTGGCTTCTCCTGGCTGGTGTCCTAGCCTCTGGCCTCTCCCACTGTCTACAAAGCATCATTGTAAATTACATCCTGAGGGTCCAATGTGATTCCTCCAGGAAAAGTTACTCAGTTACTCAGCTTATGCCTGAGATGAGAAGGGCTGCAGTAACTCTGTTGTTAGGCTCAGATGGCCTGAGTTCGAATCCCAGCTCCTTTCCCACCAGCAGTGAGTCCTTAAGAAAATCACTTGTTGTCTCTGAGTGTCCTCTGTAAAAAATGGAGAATGATGCTTACAAAATAGCACCTGCCTCGTAGGTGAAACATTTAGCATATCTGTAGGTAATATGTGATCAGCAGCTGGTGGCTTTTGTCACTGTTATCTAAAACACCAGTCCTGAGAGATAGAATTGGGTTGTTTGCCAGCTCATCCTGTCTGGAGACTACCTCAATAAAGGGCAGACTCCCAGCCAACCCAACAGGACTCCAGGACACCATGCACTGCTTTCTCATTCATCTGTGAGGTGCCCCAAACTGTTGTTAGTGGTGGGAAATCTGGATATTTAATATGCTCCCCCAGGTGACACCTATCAGGAGGTTTATTCTTGCAAGGAGAACAATATGTAATACAGGACACATACTTTATATGATTATTTATAAGTCACCCGAAGAACAATATAGAAAAGAGTGCAGGAAATCTGTCCACACACTAAAACCAAGGAATCCAGCCAAGGGCGTGGATCCCACGACAATGTCCTCCATGAGTCCAGCTGAAGACCTAGAGCGCATAACAATGCCTCCCTCGAGCCCAACTGGAGGCCCAGAGCCCACAACAATGTCTCATGCAGGCCTGTTTCATGGATCTGCGCTGGAAAGGCTCAAAGGTCAGTGGTGAAATCTAGGAAGTCTGTGCCAGCAGGATGAAGGATCTGTGCTAACAGGCTGAGGGATCTGCGCTGGAGCCAGGAAGCGATGCTCAGAAGAACCAGAGCTTCCCTGAAAGGTACCACAGCCATCCTCAGCAACAGTGAGATCCCGAGCTCTTCTGATGATCAGGACAGCCGAGTTCCCATCAGGGAAGCCAATGCAGCAAGCTGCTCTAGGAGACGGGCAGTGTACCATGTTCCCCTCCAGAGCCAGGAAGCAATGCTCAGAGTGAGGACCAGAGCTCCCCCAAAGAGAACCAAAGCCATTCTGAGTACCAACGAGGTCCTTAGCTCCTTGGAGGATGAAAACAACCAAGTTCATCAAGAAAGCCAGCGTGATGAGCTCCGCCAACAGCTTCCACCAGCTCTGACAGCCTTTCTCCACTCCCAACAGCCTTAACTTTCCCTTCTCCAGGTCTGCCTCTTATGCTGCTGGCAGCAGTCCCCAGGTGACCTCCCACGCCCAGCACCTCGCTCGCTCAGTTCAGCTGGGGGTTATAAGTTGACCACCAGTTATCAACCCACTACAGTGTCTTTTCTCTTTCTCTTTCCCTTTGTCTGTTCCTTTTCCCTTTCTTTTTGTTATCTCTTTCCTCTTTCCCTTCATCTTTTATCTTTCTCTCCTTTTTTTTCTTTCTCTTTCATTGTGTCCCTTCTCTTTTTTCTTTCATTTTGTTTTCTCTTTCCTTCCTTTCCTTTCTCTTCCTCTTTCTTTTCCTTCTCCTCTGTATCTCTTTCCCTTTTTCTCCTCTCCTATTTTCTTCCTATCTTTTCCTCTTATCTTTCATGCATGCATAAACACTTCATAGAATCAAATTGCTTCCAGTGAGAGACCTCTTGCTTAAATAATTCTTTTTAACACTTGCAACGTTTCTCTGAAACACACTACCTCCCTTAAATTCACATTGCACATTCCCACACACACATGCACATACATGTACACATATACATATATCCCCTGTAGTCACATCTGAGGCTCTAGTGAAGGAGTAGAGAGTGCCACTCATGTTGCCTGTCACCGTGACCATCTCTGGTCAATTACCCCACTTCCTTTTCTTTGCCTGGTCATAGCCCACAGTGGGCTGCAGATATTGTTTGAACCCAACAAACAATAGACAAGTAGACTCTTGCCCTCTCGCCCCACCCGCCCTGACTCACTCCAGATCTTATAGCTCAAAATATGCTGTAGACACCGAGGACCCACAGCAGCATGGGCTGCAGCTGCTTTGGCTTCACTGAGGAGTAGATACCTGCATTCCTGAATATGTACAGTTCAATCCCAAGTTTCTCTAAGATTGAACTAGTTCTGTCTTCTCTGGTACCTCTTCTTAAAAAAACATCCCACAGTTTATTTATCTCTGTTAAAAAGCAATTTTATTGATGGCTCAGAATTCTGGATGAAGCTCAAAGCTGAACAGTGGAGCCAAAAGGGCTCTGGATCCCTTAGTTCAGTGGCAGTGAACCTATGGCTCACATGCTGCAGTGGGCTGTTCGTTGTCCTTGAAAGCTCTAACAGGGTCACCGTTACCGCTTAGTTCATTTCCTACCTTCAGCCTAGACAAGTTCTACAATTAATGTTCCTTTAAGTGTTCCTAGAAGGAAGTATGTAGCACCTTCCTTCCTCTCCAGGGTGGGAATGGGGTGGACTTACCTCTGCCTCAACCCCCAGGGCTGCCTGTGACAGAAGTGGAAGAGGACCCGGGCCCAGAGCTGAGCTTCGCCTCCCAACAGGTGAGGCCAAAGTGTAAGTTTCCCCGTGGGTGAAGCATTTTTCACTACCATCCCCGCTAAGCTGGAGCCATTGCAGAGGGAGCCCAGGGTGAAGGACATGAGCAGGCAGGAGAGTGCAGCAGGAAGTCTGGAGACATTCCCTCTGAGCACGGCTCAGCACCCACGCTGCGACCTACGCAGTGCCAGAGTCCAGGGCTCACAGGATGCAAAGAATCTCCTTGAGCATTGCACATCTGCCACACAGAGCCTCTCAGACCCAATTATACCAGCAGCTGTCGAGTAAGATTTCCCTTTTACTTCTCACCAGCCACAAGCAACAGGTGAACCTAGGCATGGTAGCACAGGCCTGTAATCCCAGCACTGCAGGAGTCTGAGGCAGGAGGATCACAGGTTTGAGTCCCCCTGAGCAACTTAGTGAAACCCTATCTCAACAGAAAAAGAAAAAGGGATGTAGCTCAGCAGACTGCCCTGGATTCAGTCCTCAGTACAGAAGGAGAAGGAGGAGAAGAAAGAAAAGAGGGACAGGGAGGGGAGAGAAGAAAGGGGCGAAAGCAAAGAGGCAGAGGAAAAGAATGAAAGGCAAGAAGATAAGCCTGGGGCTGCTCCAAACTGTGGATTCGGTGACAAACTTAGAATTGGGTGAGAGACTGAAGTTTTAATTTAAATAAAATTGAACTTTTTATTATTATAAAAATAAGTTTGGGTCAAGTGTGGTGGCGCACGCCTGTAATCCCAGTGCTCAGGAGGCTGAGGCAAGAGGATTATTGCAAATTTGAGACCAGCCTGGGCTACAAAGTAAACTGAAGTCCAGCCTGTACTACACAGCAAGACCCTGTGTTAAAAAGACAAAAAGAGAGAGAGAGAGAGAGAGAGTCTGTACAATAGTTGAAATTGATAGAAAAGCTAATAGCTCTGCTGGAGATATTCTCTAGGAATAGAAAAAGGGTTCGAACCGGTTTGAACTTTTTGTTAAAACTGAACTTCACCAAGTTCATTTCATTCAACATATTAGGCTAAGTTTGTGGTTCAGATGTGCTCAGAAGTAAGGCAGTCTACAAACTCGGATCTGCTTGCTCAGCAGGGGCCCTGAGCTGGGAGCCGATGTGGGTGATCTCACGACGTGTAGGTGGTGCCAGCCCAGCCTCCAAGTCTGGCTCTCTACATTCTGTGCGGGGCACTCAACTACTCAAATCAGTGATACAGTAGTGAAGGTCCAAAGCCCTGAGGTCAGAGAACTGGAGAGTCAAGGAGAAGCAGAGCTGGAAGGCAACGGACATGGACAGGGGCGCCGGAGGAGGGCCCAAAGGAGTGAAGTGATTTCACCCAAATTCACTGGAGTTTAGAGACAGACTCCCACCCAAGGATGGATCTAGGCACTAGGAGGACGGCCAGTAAAGTATAATACAGAAGCTGGTGCCGGGTGGCGGGAGGGGTGGCTCAGTTCCCGGAGTTTCCTTTCCAGAAAACGTTCCCCTGCAACTTTCCTCTCTGCGAAGTTTCTGGGTTAACTTTGTCTTCGTAGCATCCTACTGTCCTTTCTACGTCAGCCTAAAGCTCACTGCTGTGTCATTATCCCCTTCTCTTTCTGGCCCCTGCACTGGGCCTAGAAGACAGCTTGTACCTGACAGCAGAGACTCAGTAACTGTTTTGAGGATGGATGGATGGATGGATGGATGGATGGATGGATGGATGGATATACCGGTACCTTTAACTAGTTCCAGGCCACTGCATAGGTCCAACATTTAGTTAGCAACAAACAGACTTTAGCAGTTGGGTTGGGGAATGGATCAGAGGCTTGGGAATAGTAGCTATCTGTAGAGCCTGGGTGGGGGCAGAGGTTAAATTCCCTCTCAGGATCATAGTGAAAAGGGAAAAGAATACAGCTGACTTCTCAACCATGATGAGCTCAGGACTTGGAGAAAGAAGTTCCTATAGGAAGAAAATGCCAGGAAGCCCAGGTGAAAATGACTGAGGAAGGCAGAGGTCAGAGAAACAGGAGGTCAGCTGATACTGTGGCCTCTCCAGAGTTTCACAACTGGTGCTGGACTATGTGCAGCAGTGTCTGTCCCAATGCAAGTATTTCTTCTGTATTAAATAACTCAAGGGTGCCGTTCGTCAGTGGCGTCTGCCACTGCCACACTGTGACTTAAAGGTAGAGGAATCACATCCAAGGGGCATATGATCCAGCTCCTGCTGAATCTGTTCCCACTGAATTACAGCTACAGAAGAAGAATGTCATTTGGGAACATATGCTAAGAACACCTTCCCAATAAAATTCTTTAAATTAAAAGGCAGTGTTTAAGTCAGAGTGAGCATATCAAAGTCAGTGAGATGCAGCGATGCCGACTTCAAGAGGAACAAATCTAAACTCGCACCTCTGTGCCCATTCATATTACCACAGAAGGGAAAGAGGACAGACAAGAGGACAGTCAGATGCCACACCCAACCTAAGTCCAGATCCCTATGCCCCACGCCAAGATTCTGCCAAACAGTACAACATCCCAGAGACGGAAATGAGATGGGAAAAAGGCATATGGCGAGTATGGGAGGGGGGTGGGGAGAAATTGCACAAGCAGCAGACCTGCTTCCCCAGAGGAGGTCTGCTGCAGACTGCTGGGGCAGAAATATGTTGTTTGGATCAATAAACAAAAAACTGTCCTTAGCGTTGGCTTTTAACACCAGTAATTGCATGGTAGAGGGTTGGCCACACCCAGCCTAGACCGTGCATGCGCAAAGTGCAGTGTGAGATGGGTGTGCTCGGGGAGGGTAACCCCAGGAGGCCAGACCTCCTCGGGGGCATTCACAAGCATCTGGCAGAAGTAACTTGATTACTTGATTTCAGACCCACACTACATGTTTTGCAAGTATAATTTTTTATTATTTCTTTTGGGTGAGTTAAAAAAAAGTAAACACATAAAATTAAATTTTAGCATATTTTTAGTGTCATTGCCAACTGTTATGGGGGGAGGGTGTCAGGTTTGGTTATTTATATTATGTGTTTTTTAAATGGCCATAAGTAATTTGAAAATAAAAGAAAGCCATCTCCTAAAGGCAAAAGTCTACTACTACTGGGTGGGGAAAAGCCACCCTAGGAATTTCAGAAGAAGGTCAGAAAGAAATGGGTCAAACACTGCATATCCATGCCACAGCCTGTCTTTCCATATTTAACATAAGACTAATTCATTAATCTAACACTAGCTAGACACTGAGTGCCCAAGGGCATTCCTTGATACAATAAGATATATGACATTGAGCAAGTCACCTCTCAAAATTAATTAAGAGTGTTGGAGAACTTTTATTCTGCCTGCCACTATGCTAAATTTCATAATTATGCACTTTTGAAAATCCTCATCACAATTGTGAGGGGACAGGAAATTTCCAAATTCCAAGTGAGGAAACTGTAGTTCAGGAAAGTTTCCTAACATGGGCACAGTCGTGGTGGCTGAGCACATCACGACTATCAGGGGAGAGAGTGGCGGAAATGGGGGCGAACAGTGCCAAGCCAGGAAACCAGCAGAGGATGAGAGAAAGCCAGGCTGGAAAATGAACAGGGGCTGCAAAGCAGAGGTGCAACACCCTGCCCCACGCAGCCTTGCTTTCGCCTCCTCCATCTGCAAATCTGACCTCCACAATTCCAAAAAGCACCTTGAAGATTCCAAAACGCTGAAGCTCAGGAAAGGTTGTTCAGGATTCAAACACAGATGCTGAGGATGAGAACGAGAAGGACGAGGAGGGGGAGGAAAGGGACATGGTGGTAATGACCGATGGTGGTGAGGACGGGGTGACAAAGCAAGGTTCCCTTCTGAGCTCTTTCTATGTGTCAGGTATTATTAAGAGAGTTAGAATCAAAATACCCAATAGGTAGTAACACTGAAACCCAAACTCAGGCTTAGGGACTGAAACACTCTTCTTTCTGTCTTTCTGTCTTTCTTTCTTTCCTTTCTTTCTTCCTTCCTTTCTTCCTTTCTTTCTCCCTTCCTTGTACTGGGATTGTACTGAGAACCTTAAACCTGAGCTACATGCCCTGCTAATTTTTCTTTTCTTTTTAAAAAAATTTTTAGGAAGATCTCACTAAGTCAGTAAGTTTCCCAGGTTGGTCTTGAACTTGTAATTCTCCTGCCTCAGCCTCCCATATTGCTGTGCTTACAAGTGTGCATCAGCAGGCTTTGCTCTTAACCGATACATTTGATGGCCTTCCTTAGGCAGTGTAGCCACAGTTCCCACAAGGCCACTAGGGAGGACCTCGACTAAAGTAATTCCTAAAGTTCCACGCAGGTATGAAACACTGTGGCCATGACTGTCATTTTCACTGCAAATACATTCAAAATGTGTTTGCTTTTCCTTCTACATTTCTGTTACTTTTGTTTCTGAACAGATGTTCGTTTTATGGGCTCAAACTTGTAAACTTTTCTCTTATGATTATTTTTCTGCAACTTCAATACTTGGAAAAGTATTCTGCTGGAGGGGAAAAATCTTTTACTTTACTCTGTTTTTGACTACACACTGTTAACTCTTGAATGAATCTGGAATTCATTTTGAAGCATGGTTGTAATAAAGTTTTAGATCCAGCTCACCTAGCTAACACTCTTCCTGACAAAAGTCTCCTTATTTCCTCTTCCTGCAATTACTACCCCAAGATAAGGCATCCTTTTCTCAAGGCTGAAGTTTTCCAAATGCTTTTTCAATTACAGACAGTCCCCAAATTCTGACGGTGCAACTTAAGATTTTTCAACTGTGCAGTGATGTGAAAACAGTATGCCCTCAATGGAAACCATACTTGGAATTTTCCTTCCTTTTTTTTTTTTGGACAGGGTCTCGCTGTGTTCCCCAGGTTGGTCTGGAACCCTTGAGAGGCTCAAGTGCCCTCCCCTGCCCACCTGCCTCCTGAGTAGCGCATGCGCTATTCTTGATGCTTATCCTTTGAGTGCTTAAAAGAAACCACTGCCAAACCCAGGACCCTGAAGATGTATACATATGTTTTCCTTGAGAATTGCATAGCATTCACTTGCATACTTAGGTCACTAACCCATTTTGAGTGGATTTTTTAATATATTGTGTGCAACAGGGGTTCAACTTCACTCATTTGCATTTGGATATCCAGTTATCCCGGCGTCACTTCTACCCTGTTTGAGGCACTGTGTCCCTTAATAGCCGAGGAAAATAACTCAAAGCCTCAACTCATCTATGGGCTGGAAGTTCTATGTCATTACCAGACTCCTGCACAGAGGAAGTGTGTGTGTACTGTGTCATCCTTCATTCTGAACTTTTGCTCTGGAGTTTTCCATCACAAATCCTGTGTGGCTCAGAAAGGGACACTCAGGAACTGCACATGCTGCAAAAGGGTTCCAAGGAATGCCACCTAGTTCACATCCCTCCTGAGGAAAAGCATTCAGGCGAGTCTGTCCCATGGATGCACCCTGGCTGGGGCCATGCGTTTCCCCTAAGTCACCGTGCTGCTTGAGTCACCGCCAGTGGCACCAGGGAGCCGACACAGGTGTCTGAGAAAGGTCAGGAACTTTAAAGGCACCTTGATCTGAGGATATAGCTCAGTAGCTCTAGCACCTGCCTGGCGATCGCAAAGTCTTCAGTTTGATGCCCAGTACCAAAAAAAAGGCACCTTGATACACACACTACTCAAGAGGCACACTCTAGGCAAGTGCAGCACAGGCCCTAATCAAATATTCTGTTTTGGAAAGTGTAGACACCCCCGCTTAGCTTGTGAGAATAACAGGAATTCTGGAGCATTGTAATTGATTACCACCAAGTATGATTTTGTCTGAGTTTTCAAGTAAAGTGGGAATATTTTACACATTCTATTACATTCTTCACCATTTATTTAGGCAATAATGTACTCTTTAATAGGCTTGGTGAATTTCTTATACTAGGATGGGTAGGACATCGTGCTGTAGGAAATTCCTAAAAGTAAGCCCGTCCTCTGGGGTAAGACGAGGGGTTCTGCTGTGTCATCTTCTGCTCGCTTTTTTTTTCTTAAGACTGAAGATCCACAAGAGTGATCTGCACATTTCCTTTACATTCACCTCTGTCATGAATGTTTGAACTGGCTTTAAATGTAGACTCTGCATTCTAGAGCAGTGTGAGTGATATGAAAACTTCCCCACCCTCGTTAACTGGGGAAGAATCACTGGAATTACTCCCAGCCTAGAGTTGAGGCAGGGGTGAAATTTAATCACTATATTTTTTTTCTAAGAAAACCACCCATTTCTTTTACTACTAACTCATGTTGTAATTGTTCATGTTACTGACTTCTAACTTCTTAATATTCTGCAAATCTATAGCCATATTACTGTTCTGAGCTACACTTTCATCTTAAAATTTTCAGAAGTTTGTTTCATAAGAACCAGTTCCAATAATTTCCATTTTTAAGTTTGTTCCTCTATAATTTCCTTATAATTACTCTATCTATACTTTTCAAAGTTTAGTTTGTCATTCTTTTTGACTCCAATATTTATTATGTATTTATATATCAAAAACTTTATATTTTTCTGCCTTTCTCTTTATAGATATTTATAAAGGTAGACAAATCTGTGATTAAATATAAATATTCTATAAACATTTAAAAGGCTATGTTTTCTCTTTGCATAGTATTATTAGAATGATGCTGATTAAAATATTTTGATCATTTTATCCTTTATTACTCTGCTGAATATTAATAATGTGATGAAATTTGTTCTTTTCCTGACTTATACTTCCAATGGTGCTTTACCTATCTATACGTTGTTATTATTTCAGGACACAAAGTTTGATTACTCCAAAATCTTCATTCTCCATCAGTGTTTCTCTGTGTAGGCCTTGGCCTAGCAGCACCAGCCTCCCCAGGGAACCTGCCAGAAATGCAAATTCTCAGGGCCCACCCCAGACCTGGGAGCTGGAAGCTGTAGGTGGGGCCTGGTGACCTACCTGGCCATGCCCCTCAGTGATTTCCACACACCGCACCATTAGAGATAGAGCCACTAGGCTACATCAGAACCCCCAGCCCTATGAAATGATTCCAAAAGATTCATGATTAAAATAAGCACCCTGTTTCATGTTTCTGTTTTCCTAATAGATTTTTGCCTCAGATTATTGTTAAGTTAGAGAGGTGCGGGGCCACCTGTGGAGGTCTCTTAGCATCTAAGGCACCACAGGCGGGGAAGGTCTCATCCACGCCCCTCGCACATACCTTCCAGGCCCCACAGTGATTTAGAGCCAGAGCCCAGGGAGGTCACGCTGTCTCCCAGCTGTGGCACTGGCCACACTGGAATCCAGGTGCTTTGAGCTCCCCAGTCAGGCCGTCACCTGCGGCCACACCTGCTGCCTGTGCGACCCAGAGAGCCCCATTCAGACGGCTGCAGGGCAGCTGGCACTCTGGAGCTGTGCACTGTGCCAACCTGAGTTTCATGGCTTTATCTGTAAATCCCGACAGAGTTTTCTTGATTCCCTGATTGCTTCTTTAGTATAATATATCTTTTTCATTGTTTAAACACAATATGCTGTAAAATATTTAATAGTCCCATTCTTTTTTTTTTTTTTTTTGCTATACTGAGGATTGAACCCAGAGTATTTGCACAGATACAAAATCCCCTTTCATTTCCTTCCTTCCTCCCTTCTCTCTCTCTTATTTTGAGACAGTATCTCACTAAACTGCTAAGCTGCTAATCCTAGGCTTGAAATTGAACCTGTCCCAAGTCCCCGTCTTTTTCCCGAGTTGTCCCTGAACCTGCCCCAAGTCCCCGTCTTTTTCCCGAGTTGTCCCTGAACCTGCCCCAAGTCCCCGTCTTTTTCCCGAGTTGTCCCTGAACCTGCCCCTAGTCCCTGTCTTTTTCCCGAGTTGTCCCTGAGTCATTTCTGATGCTGTATTCTTTTTTTCCCCACCCTCTCTCTTCATGAATCTGGTGCTCACTGGTTACGCATTCACATTTCTGTAGAAAAGTCTTGGAGGGTTAATGGAGAGGTGGGTTTATGTCAGCTCTGCCGCCAGGGCACTGGCATGTGAGGGCATCTGTTCGTTCCCCGGCATCTCTTGAGCGCATAAGAAGGAGGATTCAGCAGGCAGCACTGTCTCCATGGGTTCAGAGACCCCAGGGCCTTGGAAAGAAGGCTGATCGCTGAATTTCTACCACTCATGTTGTAGGGCCTGGAATTCTGTAGGCAAATCTCCCAAGTTCTTTGAAAAATATTCCTCTCCCTAGCCTGGGATGGAAAGAACACCCATTTTTGCACTGAATTGACTTATGTTGATATTTTCATGAGCAGGAGATGGTGGCTGCTCGGGCCCCATCTGCCATCTTGAATTGCTATGAAGCTGTGAAGAAAATTCCCAACAGTTCAAGGAAAAGCTCCAGAGCAGCTCAGAATGTTGAGAAGATCATCTGTACGCACTTCTAAGTGCCTCAAAAGATCATCTCTCTTTCTTTTCCATTTTAAAATTCTAAACTTATGTTTATGTAGTCTATATTCAATACTCTATAAAAATTCAGTATTTTATATGCTATAAATTATACAAATACTATAACCAATATGTTATATTTATACACATTTATATGAATTGTATTCAAAACCTTAAATGTTGAAAATTTTAATATATATATTTTTAACAATGATGAAAGCATAGAGGTATAATTTTTAAAAGCGATAGGAAGATATGAATATTAGAACAGTGGTTTAAAACTGTCCCGCAAAGACCTGCAGTTTAGTGGAGGTGACTCAAGGACAAAGGAGGAGGATGAGGGAATTATCCCTTGACCTCCCTACCCTACTTCAGAAAGATGACTGCCAATTTTATCTATTTTATGTATTTGCGGTTTGAGTGAAAGTTCACCTGGAAAATGAGCACTACATAGGTGCTTGAACACATTGTATTAGAAGCCTTATATTTGGTTTACTAGGGATGATGTGGTTTATAAGTAAGCTTTGCTGCTTATTTAATAACCATTAAAAAGTTGACTACTTTTAATTATCAGCATCTATTTTATTAATCGTATTTCTTGGAGCATTTGTCCATTAGACCACAGGTTTCTCCTGCCACCTGGTGGAATATATGTGTATTGCAGGAGCAATTTCTAAATTTAACTGGTAGCTGCTGAAGTTGCGCATTCTGCGCTGTACATCTCACAAAGCAGTGATGATTTGTAAGGGGCTTTTTACATTTATTACAAGCTAAAAGGCACATCTACACCCACTACCTCATCTGATACTCCCAGCATGCCTTTCAGGGAGTATTCATGTCCTTTCCCACGTTAAGCAGAGGAGAAAGCAGATCAAAAGCTGAATAACACACCTTAGCTGACAGCCACATAACTATGAGACTTGGACTTGACCCAACCTTGTAACCACTAAAAGAGAGCGATGGCTTCATGACAAACTAACAGGTCTTAAATCTGTAGAGATAGTTGGGCCAGAGGTACAAAAAATGGTAGCCGGTAGATTAGAGGGGTTATTTTAAACCACAGGTGAATCAAAACTTGGAGCCAGGGGAAATGGTACAACTGGATTCCAAATAACAAATGAAGGTTCTGTGAC
This sequence comes from Dinomys branickii, assembly GCA_004027595.1. Classification (NCBI taxonomy): domain Eukaryota; kingdom Metazoa; phylum Chordata; class Mammalia; order Rodentia; family Dinomyidae; genus Dinomys; species Dinomys branickii. The sequence continues at coordinate 54,882 of PVLD010005057.1, read as the reverse complement.
CTGGCAGCTGCAAGAAAAAGGAAGGTAAGCATTTGACTTACTAAGAACTTCATGCTGCCAGCATTCTGAAATCACAATCTGAGGATGAAAATCTTTGTCTATTGCATGAAAATAAAAGCAGGCAGAGAAGGAGGCAAGCAAGGAAAACTAACAGTTCCTCTCTGCACAGTCCAGATCAAACCTAAAATGTAGCACTCTGCTTGTTATGAAAACAAGATGTGGCAGAGAAAAAAATAATAAGTATGAATATTCATAGTTTCTTTCCCTCTTTCCCCCTCACTCCCAAAAGGGTTCTTTCTCACCCAACTTTCCAGCAGTCCCCAGACATGTTCTGAATGAAAAGCTAATCACAAGAGAGATAATACAAAAAAAAGGAGAAGAGGGAGAAAGGTTTTTTTAAGGACAAGAAGAAAAGAATTATACAGACAAGGAAGAGGCCAGACATGAAGACAGACTTTATGAGATAGGATTAAAGAAATATTTCAGAGTTTGGAATGGGAGAGAAAAGTTACTTTGTACAGGAGATCGATGCATGGATGGATGGATGGATGGATCGATCGATCGATCAATGAATGCATGGATGCATGGATGCGTGGATGGGTGGATGGGTGGATGGATGGATGGGTGGAAGGATGCATGGATGCATGGATGGAGGGGTGGATGGATGGATGGATGGATGGATGGATGGATGGATGGACAGACGGACGGATGAATGCATGGATGCGTGGATGGATGGATGGGTGGATGGATGGAGGTATGGATGCGTGGATGCATAGATGGATGGATGCATGGATGCACGGGTGGATGGGTGGATGGATGGATGGATCAATGCATCAATGGATGGATACATGGATGGATGCATGGATGGATGAATGCATGGATGTGTGGATGGATGGATGGTTGGATCGAGGGGTGGATGGATGGATGGATGAATGGATGGATGGGTGGATGGATGGGTGGATGGATGGATGCACAGATCCATGAATGGGTGGGTGGATGCATGGAGGGATGCAGGCATGGGTGAATGGATGGGTGGATGGATGCATGGATGCATGGATTGATGCGTGGGTACATGAGGAAAGACAGTGAACCGAAGTGGGCACAGCCATAGGTGAGTCACCAGGCAGAGATAAGTAGGTCACAGGAACAAGAACTTGCAGTATGGAGCAAGTCATGAACCCACACAGATGAAGAGAGATGCTCCAAAAAAAAGAAAGAAAAGGACCATATGTCAGGACTCCTGTGGAAAAGCCCAAGACCAATTTGATTCTGGTGCAAAATCTGTCCAACCCACAATTTGCTTATTGAGACATAAATCAGAACCTCAGCATGGATGGATTTTGCCCAATAGATGCCAGAGGAGAAGGACCCATTCCCCTGGGTATCAGTGAGAAAAGAGGGGTTGAAAACAACTTTAGCTCTGGAACTTTGTCCTTTCTGTTTTCAGCCACATGGAAGGATCCCTGTCATACACGGATTCTTCATGCTTCCCAGTAGATTCTATGAAAGGAAGATCCAAGCTCCTCCTTTTTCTGTGGCTACAAAATCCTGCAGCTGGATGGGCACATGGTCATGAACTATCTGTCATCTATTTCAGATCATCATCCCTGTGAGGGCTTAATAAACCCTTAGTTAACCATCTATTAAATGATATACTGAGTTAAATTCTTAGCAGATAAGTGAATGTGTAATGCTAACAAATCCAAACTCGTTACATGCACTGCCATCTGTCTATTACTTGCATTTTTTAAATAATTCTTAACTGTTCTTATATATTGCTCCCCTCCCATCTTTCCTCCTTTCAAACCGTAAGTTGTATTTATCTCTGCTCTCCCCTACTCAGAACTCTCCAGAGGAAAAGTGCAGGCTTTGGAACCGCTAACGAAGTGCTGTGATTGGGGACAGTACCTACCTCTCTGATTTCATCTCCTCCCACACTCTCCACTCACTTCACCCTACACACCAGCCATGCTGGCCCCTCAGCATGTCTTAGTTCTAACTCTCCCAAGGAGTTACCCCAGATCTCTGGCTTAGCCCCTCAAAGCTCCAAATCTTAGTTCTTCTGTCACTTTCTCTTGAAGGAGTTCCCTGGCCACAGTATCTCATGTTTGCCCTGTGTTCCTCCCCTGGAATGCCCTATCATCCTCTTGTACTTCATTTGTAAGCAGTACTCATCACTTTATAATAAGACGTAACTTAACTATTTTATCTACTTTCTGTCCCTTCCAGGAAGCCCCCGAAGGCAGGGTTTTGGTGTGTTTCACCCATGCTTGTGTCCCCAGGATTTGGTACTCAATCCAAATTGAGTGATATCCCTGGTTCCCAACTGATTCAATTCCAGCATCACATCTCAGACACAGTAATCCAGCAGCCAAAAATAATTTAAAACTTTTATGGCACTCACTCTTTAAAATATACTAAATGAGATCACAATCACAGCCTAAATAATACTTAAATTTTCCTTTCCATTTCTTTATTCTTCAATTGTAGCAACTGCTTCCTTGAAAGCTGTCTCCTCCACAGCTGCCCTCCCTGAAGACCCCAGAGCCCTGTCTGCGTAGGTTCTTCACTTTTCCTTCCTTAGACATTCTCATCACAAAGTGCTACAAGGTACAAGGACCTGCTTCACACACACACACACACACACACACACACACACACACACACAGCCCTGGAGATACCCAAGATTCTTCCTCATTCCCCAACGAGGGAATATGGCAGAGTTCTTTAGAAGGGAGTTTCTCTCACCCTTTTTCCAAGTTGTAATTGAGAATATTTTATAATAGCTGTGCCTGTTTGTTACAAATGTAACCTTAGAGATCAAACAGGCCAGGGTTCTGACATTGCCCGAGGAGTCACTCTATCTGCTTATTAATTTAAGATCTTATACTATTGGTAACCAGCTAGGAAGAAGTTTGAGACTTCCCTTCCGTCTAAACTCTAGAGAACAGTGATGGTTAACTGATTGTCAATCTGAGTGGGGAACACCAAGTTGAGTCAGCATGGTTCTGGGCATGGAAGACCCACTTTAAGGAGGATTATTGTCCAAAACGTACAAAGGAGAATGGGAAGGGAGGCTTTCAGCTGATTTTCCTTGGAAGATTCACTGAGGCTGATTTTCCCCAGAAGAGCTTCTTCTATTTCTCTGGAGGTGCTCTGGTCTTCGCCTTTGCCTTGAGCATCGTCTCCTGGCTTTAGGCGCAGATCATTCAGCTTCCAGCGCCAGCCTGTGGGCCGGCCAGTGCAAGACTCTTCAACTTCCCGTGCCAACCACCCTCTTCCTGGCACAAACCCCTCAGTCTTTGGTCACAGATCCTCTGGCCTCCTGAGGAGACATTCCCACAGGCTCCAGGCCTTCAGCTGGATCCTTCGGATCACTAGCATGCAGACAGATCTGTTATGCTCTTTTACATTTGACCCTGTGGGTGGCCAGTGTGGGCTAATCTGTACATTTCTGTGTCTTGCATTAAATCTGACTCAGAGCATGTGTGGTCTTTTGAGGAACCTTGCCCCAACCCTGCAAGCTCTCATAAGCATTGACTAATATAAGAACTTTGGCTTTTCTGAGGAGCTTGTGGGTGCACAGCACTAGGGGTCACTCAGGTGGAGAAATTAAAGCAAACCCTGGAACACAGACTCAGTGCTCCCACACCCAAAGACACAGCTCTCAAGACAGAGGTCTGGCTCGCTAAAGAAGCATATTCCAGGGAGCAGCCAGCCTATGCAGCTTTTGGCTATAGCGATCTGGTCAGCTTAGCCAGCAGAGTTTGCATAGGCAGCCTCAGTGGAAGACAAAGAAAAGAGCTACAACCAAAGACAGCACCAAGCACCCAGGAATCTCCCCCGGGGAGCAAGTCCTGTAGAGCATGACAGGGTCATGAGGACCACCTGGACCCTGACTCTAAGTGCATGGAGCATGTAAAACTGCTGGTAAACCTCTTCTCATGGTGAAGACAGGAACAAGATCTGGAGCAGAATGAAGCCTGCTGATACAGCCATCAGAGGCACAAGGGGCCACAATATTCATTCATTTACGCAACAGTTTTTTATTGATTGCCTACTATTTCCGGGTACTGTCTTCTGGAGCCAACATCTTAGCCAAATAGACAAACTCTTACATCTCCAGTGATGGCTCTCATCTGGATCTCTCAAACGTACTTATTTCACACCTGTGGCAAACTTTTAAAACAAACTTCAGGGAGTACATGCTGCTTGCCCTAGATGTGTATTTTAACCCCAGAAAAAGTTTAACAATTAACCCGAAACCAATGTCTTGAAAAATAAAAAGACTGTCCATGGCCAGTTTTATTATTGTTATTTCCTAGAATTCTTGGCAGCCTGCTCGGGATTCCACAGAGCACAATTTAAAATCCTTTGTCCTCAGTCAGGCTGACCTTCCAAAACAGAGGTGGGTGCACTTTCTACCCCTCAAGCAGCAGCAGCAGTGAGATATATCAAAGTGAAGCGAGCTGGGCTTCATTACAGGAGCACTAGGCTCGAATTCGGTTCCTGGAGCATCCGTGTGGACTTGTAAATAGATGCAGTAAGAGAGTAAATAATGAATTTGTGCAATTGGAGGAAAATGCTCCACAGCAGCTCGGGTGACGGGGAGACAAGCATTTTTAAAGGAGTGCCTGAGCCTGGACCTCTCCGGGCAGATGTAATGGTTTCATATACATTCATGAGCTTTTCTCTCCTAACTTCCCCTCTTTTCCATCACAATCATAAAAACAAAACAAAACAAAAAAACAAAGGAAAAGTGAGAGGGGAGAGCAGGATAGATAAACTTTAAAGGTCCAAATTGCACACACAACCTACAGTTTGTAAATTGCTTAGAGACCTTTGCAGGGAGAATCAAGGAAATGAAAAGCAGAACATACAGGAATATTGCTGTTCAGGGGAAAGTCTCTGCTCTGGGCATAAAAATCTTGTCTGGAGAATGGTTGAGAGGCACAATTCTGAAGAAATGTGAGATTGCTTTGTAGAGAGGACGTGCCTGGCTCTCCACTTGGTATTCTTCCGCTTGTCTCCTGCGGCCACCGCCAAGGTCATTTACTTTAGAGGTTCCAAGGCTCTATGGCTGTGGTTATATTAAAAATGAGGGGGCTCAGGAGTCTCTGCCACGTTTGCTGGCTTCTGCCCCTCTCCCCTCCCAGGAAGATCCTTTGGAAGCCCAGCCCCCAGCCAAGTCAGGGGGTCTCTGTGCTCAGACCCTGAGCTGCACTTTCTGGGTCTGAGTCCCAGCCCAGCCCCTTTTTATGGAACCTGCACTTTCTTCCAGAAAAGATTTACAGTCAGCTGCACAAAAGGCTTTTCCATTCTCTGCATTTGTACATGTGTTGCTTTGTAATTTGGATAGGGAGATTTATTGTTTTTAGAAATAAAGATGCTCACACACAAAAGGTGGGGGAACTAGCTGCCAGTGACAGGATGTCAAGTGGTCGTTAAGTGCTGGGGTCATTGTTCCAAAAGGCAAGTGCCTGTTGTTAACTTCAGCTGGAAGGAATGCAGCAGAACAGCTGAGAAGAATGTGTGTAAGATCATAGGCCAGCTGCCTTTCCCACAACAGGCTGTGTGTTTAGATCACAGAGGGCAGAGGGCCAGGCAGCCAGGTTGGCTGGGTCACAGGGCTCCGCTGCCTCTTTCCTGCACATGACCTCGACTCCAGCAAGCTGCTAGGGGGCTCCGCACTGCCAGAGGAGCTGCTCTTCAGAAGGGAAGCAAGATGAAGGTCGTACCCGGCTGTGTTTAGCCCTGGCCTCACAGTGGCTCTGAGAAGCCTTGGCTCAGGGCCATTTTCGATAATTACATTTCACCTGCCCAAATTCCCCGCTGGTTTCCCTCGGAGACCTATTCCTCTTCCATGGCTGCTATGATCCAGAACATAAATACTCTCTCAAAGGCAGTATTCTGTGCCTGGGCAGCGGAGGTTTTTGTTCCTTACAAGGGAAATCCTCTCACTCTCATTCCTTCAGCAAACATTTATTAAATGCCTACTTAATAAGTGCTAAGCACTATGCTGCAGATGCAAAGATGAATAAATAAGACAGTTAATTTTTGGCCCTTGAGAACCTCACAGTCTCCGAGGGAAGCCATCAACATGAGTAGTAAATGTCTTTTAAAATAGAGTACGGCTGGAAAACACTAAGAGAGATTCTAAATCTCCTTAGAAGAGCAAGGAAGTATCCCAGCATTTGCTGCTGTTGACATGGAGCTGTTAAGTAGAGACCCAGCAAACCAATGAGGAAGTACACACCAGACAGAGGGCAAACCGTGGCAGAGCGAGGGGCCACGGCGCAGAGCACAGCCTGTCACCCGAGGAAAAGGCAGGCAGCAGGAGCTCAGGGTGTGAACGAAGGGGAGGCTGCACAGGCACACTGTGTGAGGCTGTACTGCGCCCGGAGTATCATGGTGAGAATGTCTATAGCGCTGCAAGGCTTCTGAGCAGTACAACAACTCATCCATCTGTTGTCCACCCATCCTTCTACCATCTGTCTGTCCATCTACTGTTGCCACGCAGCAGAGTGAAGAACAGAGAAGCTAAAGAAACAAAGGTCAGAAAACCCAACAAAAATATGACGCCATCATCGTAAACCAGATGAGAGGGAAGGGAGAGGCACACACAGGCGCTGAGGAAATGGAATGAACAGGTTCTCATTGCCAGGTTGGACGAACAGTGAGGGCGGAGAACAATCTAGGAGAGCGCCGGCAAGGACTAAAGTCAGACATCTCAGGAGGCAGAGTATGGGGAGGAGAGGCTCAGACGGGGTCCAGCAGACAGCTGGAAAACAGGACCGAGACCGTAACTGTGCACTACCACAAATAGGTGCTGTCTGACCAGCAATTAATCCCCAGTGGCACTAGACGAGGGGTCTTCAAATCTGACCTTAAGAATTTCCCAGGCTGCTTGTTAAAACAGCCATTGTTGGTTCTCAGCCTGAGGCTCCAACACCGTGGATCTTGGGTATTTCTAACACGATTCCTGGGAGGTGAGGGGGCTGATCTGGAGTCCACACCATGAAAGCTTCTACCCTCTTTGTTTGGACCATTTTCGCCACGTGAGCTAAAAGTTTTCTTACGATGAACAACTAAGCAGACTGATACAAGTGAAAGGATCAACAGTCCCTTTTTTTTAACCAGTATAAGTGTAAGGATTCTGTTCTAACCACTAAGAATGTGTTTAAATTTTCTCAAATGGGAGGCTTAAAAAGGGCAGGGGACCCCTCAACCTGCAATAATGGGTAACATTTTGATGACTTAATAAATGCCAGGTATTTTGCTAAGTGCTTTACATCACTGTCTCATTTAGCTCTATGAATAACACTATGAAAGTGAACACTAAGGTAATCCCCTTTTCTCAGATGATAAAACTGAGGCACTAGGTATTTAAAATAAGCCCGAGGTCAAGTTGCCAGCAAATGGCAGATTTCCAAAGTGTGTATCCAAGTACTACAATATACTGCCTCCTTTCCAACCCCAGAGTTTGCTCTACAAAATAAGCTAGCTTTCCTCCAAGACTAAAATCATCTTCATCCTATTATCTCATTAACCTACAGCGATTTCCTGAATCTGTTTTCAAAACTCTGCCAGCACAGAGCTGGCAACCACAATGGACTGTAATAACCATCTTTCAGCTTCTTAATAACCCTTGTGCATTGAACAATCAGGAGAATGGAAGGGTCAAGTGGAAGCCAACGCCCTGTAGTGCTATGAACGTGTTTGAGGGTTTTCTGTAATAACGCCTGGGGGATACATGGGCGTTCTTGGCATATGAGAGAGTAAGAGCCTCTGACAACATCTGTTCCAACAACCTCTCTAGACAGTACATCCAGTATCATCCTTAAAAGACAATTTTCAGAAAGCCCTAAACAATTGTGAAGATTTTTTTGGCCTCCTCCAAAGAGGGAAGGAAACAAAGCAAGCAATTCATGCTCCAGCTCTGTATATAGACTCTACTGGTAGTTATTTAGCCCCTACTTACATGCCTACCCTGTGAAGCAGAATACTCCCTGTGGAGACACTAGAAATTTGGTATCCCAGCACCATTTGTTTTTCCAGTACTGGGTAATCATAGGGATCAAACCCAAGGCCTTTAAACTGAACTATATTCCCATTCATTCATGCATGCATTTGTGGTACATTTTGAGATAGGATCTCCTTAAACTACTAAATTGCCAGTGCTGGGTTTGAACTTGTGATCCTCCTGCTTCAGCTTCTCAGACTTCTGGGATTATAGAATAGGCCTGCACCACCACACACTACTCCCAGAACCATGTTAATGTAAATTCTTAAAAGCTGGAAAGAGTGACTAAGGTTGCTTGAGGAAACCACAGGTACCAATGCCACCCTTTCCTGTCACTCCACTTCTAAGAGATTAAGTTTTCTGAAAAAGTTTCCCTCCCAGAAAAGACAGTGCTAAAGAAAATTTCCCCAGGAGACCATCCCAAACTATCTCAGAGACATGACAGGTCTGAGCACTCCCAGGCCCCCCAGCAGGGGGTAACTGGAATTAAGTTTAGATGTCAAGGCAAGCCCTTATGTGTAAGGATACATTATAACATCCCGTTTCTAGAGTAGGTTATTTTTTAACTGTTTTTTTTAAAAGAGATGTGGAAATTGCCTTCTTTATGGTAATAAGGAACTTCTGAAGCAGTGAATGCAGTTTTAAAAGGTTGTAAAGGGTGTTTAGGGTTCCTGTATATGTGCTCTTCCTTCAACATGTAAGACGGAGACTCTGAGATCCCTGAACCAGACGGACACATGAGAACATGACCAGTAAATTTCACCAGCATAGGCCAACTGTTGGACTTCATTTGCTGTGAAATGAGCTCCTTGATAAAAACAAACAAACAAACAAAAAAAAAAAAAAAAAAAAAAAAAACAGCGCTGTGTGGAATACAGCATTCCATCACTAGCAGCTTGGATAGAAACATTACCTGCACGGTTGTCAAAGCTGTATGGAGAGGGCCTGTTCACATAAGAACAAAATGCCCCCCTTCTATAATAGAGGCAGTCCGGTGTAATCAACCTGCCGCTAGATAGCTGGCTGATGAGCCTGGGGAATTCTTTCGTCTTGACTCTCCAGTATTGGTTTCTGCTATTGACAGACCAGGTACTTGGCAGTGGCAGTAGCCAGGTTGGCCTGGTGTGTAGCCATCCATGGGGCAGAGCTCATACATAACCTCTATATGAATTTAAGACTGATTCCCCCATTACTGAAAATAAAATTACTGATGTGTTGACAAAGATTGCTTTGAATCTGAAGACTGCTTTGGGAAGCACAGCCATCTTAGCACCATTAAGTTTTCCAACACAGGAACATGAGCTGTATTTCCATTTATTTAGGTCTCCCTTATTTCTTTCAACAGTATTTTGTAGTTTTCTTCAAACCACAAGTCTTCATCTTCTTGTTTAAATTTATTTCCAGAGATTCTATTTTTTTATGTTTGTCAGCCAGAATCCTCCACAGAAACAAAACTTGATGGACAGGTGGATGAAGGACGGACACACACATATACCTATTAAGAGATTTATTTTAAGAAATTGCTTCTCCCAATTACAGAGCTGATAAATCCAAAAATCTACAGGGTACGCTAGAAACTCAAGCACCATAGTATTATAGACAGCTAAGTTAGTTAGAAATATTATAGGCAGTCAGGACTAGGTCCTCCAAAAAGTCAAGGCGGAAGAACACATTACAACTGTGGCTAGAGGCACATTTCTTCAAGGTTGGGTCTAAGGGTAAATGAAGTGACTACAGCTACATAGTTCCCCAAGGGATGGGCAACAGTGACCAATATTCTAAATAGGAATCAATCACCTTGGGTAGAAGACCAAAACCTCCCTGGCCCACCCCTTCCAGGAAAAGTCCTTGTCCATTCCGTGTACACTTGCTATGTGACTTGCTTCTCCATTGGATCAATATTACCTAAGAGATTATACTTGTAATCTTATTGGTTGACCACAGTTTTGTTCCACCTTTTACCCACCTTGTCATTTTCCATTGGATCAATAGTTCTTAAGTGACTATACCTGTAATCTTATTGGTTGACCACAGTTTTGTTCCACTTTAGACTTGCCTTGTGATTGCATACCCACCTCGTGATCTTGCTTTATAAAACTCCCTTGAGAAGTGGGGTCCTCAGCAACCCACTCTCAGGCCCCTTCTGATTCGTAGACAGAAGTCATCTTTCCCTCAATAAATATTTCCTCTTTTTTTTTTCCTACTCTTAGCCTTTATTGTTACTTAGAATTCACTCTTCAATTTTTGGGAACACGAACTTGGTGTACTGGACATCTAGCAGGTTGGGAGTTATATTTCCCATGTATGATCTGGATTATTTAGAGGTCCTGAATAAATATGACCTGCAGTCCTCAGGTAGAATTTCTTCTACTCTGGAGAAGCTGTCTCTGTTCCTTTCTCAAAGGATATGTTTTCAGTACATAATGATGAATTCATTGTGCTGGCTTGGTACATGTACATAACACATCTTAGTTCTTTTTCTAGACCCTCTCCATCTCTTCATCCCCTTTCCTTTTTTTTGCAAAAGTTCTATCTCACTGTTTCCTATTATTTATCTTTCATTTTGTTCTTTATATTTTGGATTTCTCATATAAAATAAGTTATATAAAATTTAAGCTTGTGTGTCTGGTTTATTTAACATTACAGTCTCAAGGTACATCCAATTTCCCTACAAAAGACTCTAATTTATCCATCTTTATGGCAGAATAGCAGTCCATTATATAAATAACAATATTTTCTTTACCCATTCACTTGCTGATGGACATATAGGTTGCTGTCAAGATTTAGCTGTTGTGAACCATACTGCTGTAAATGAGGTATGCATGTATCACTGTACTATGATGTCTTTACCTCTTCTGGAAAGATACCTAGATGTGGAATAGCTGGGTCAAATGAAATTTTACTTTTATTATTTTCAGGAATCTCCATAGTGATTTCCATAGTGATTGTACCAGATTACATTCCCAACAACCGCACAGAAAAGTCCCTCTCCTCACTCCCACCCGGCCCCACCAGTGCAGCCTCACCAGCATCTGTAAGTTGATTTCTTGATGGTAGCCATTCTGCCTGGAGCAGGATGGAATCTTAGTGTTCTTTTAATTTCTTGAATGGCCAGAGATGTTAAGCACCTTTTCATATACTTATTGGCCACTTGCACTTCTTCTGAGAAGTATCAATTCATTTCACTTGCCCATTTTCTGACTGGTTCTTTTGAAAGGTCTATTTTTTGTTTGTTTAAGGGTTTTTTGGTGTTGTTCATTTATTTTAGCTCTTTGTATAGTGTGTATATATTAGTCCTCTCTCCAAGGTATGGTTGGCAAATTTTTTTCCCAGTCTATAGGTTATCTCTTCACTCTTGGTTGTTTCTTTTGTTATACAGAAGCTTTTTAATTTGATAAAATCCCATTTGTTGAATCTTGGACGTTATTTATTGTGCAACTGAGTTTCTTGCCTACACTTATGTCTAAAACTGTTTGTTCTTACATCCTTCAATTTGATTGGATGTGGCCCACTCACATTATCAAGAGTAATCTCCTTCAAAGTCAACTGATTATAGATATTACCCACCTTTACAAACTATCATCACAGAGACATGTAAGTTAGTATTTGATTAAGTAAATGGATAGTACAGTCAAGTTGACACAAACTAGCCATTGCAACGCTGAATTATGTGAACAATAAAGTTAGCCACCAAACATGTACTTATGAGTATTTAATATTTTCCTGGAAGTTCTGGTTATTTTAAAAATATAATAGTAAAACTAAAAGCCACACAAAAATCAACTGAAAAACAATAATTTAAAAAGATCAAAAACTGGTTGTCAAAATGTTTATACTATAGCTGGGGATATAGCTCAGTGACACAGTCACTGCATGGCAAGCATGAGGTCATGAGTTCAATTTCCAGTACCCACAAAGACGCACACAAAATTTTATACTATAAAGCCACAGTCATTAGAACAGTAGAGTGGAGATATAACTCAGTTAGTAGAGTGTTTGCCTAGCATATATGAGGCCCTGGGTTCAATCTCTGGTAAAGAAAGGAGTGAGGGAGGGAGGGAGGGAGGGAGGGAGGAAGGAAGGAAGGAAGGAAGGAAGGAAGGAAGGAAGTGCATATCAATGGAGTAAAATAGCACAGAAGTGAAACAGAAAGACCAGAGCAAAAGCACACAAATGTAGTCAACTGATCTCTAACAAAGGAATTGTCATTGAAGGAAAGATTATTTTTTCTTCAGCAAACGTTGCTGGATAAAACAGACAACCATGTACCAAGGAAGTAGAAAAGGGACCTAGTCATAGACCTTCTACCTTTCACAAAAGTTAACACAAAATGGATTACAAACCAAAAGATAAAATGCAAAACTGCAAATGACAGAAGAAAACAAAAGAAAATCTATGAGACATTGGGCCCAATGATAGTTTTTTAAGTACAATAGCAAAAGTATGGTCCATTAAGAAAAAAATTAAGTTGAAATTTATTAAGATTTAAAAACTTCTATGCTGCACATGACCCTGTGAAAAGATTGAAAGGGTAAGTCACAGGCAGGTAGGAAATATTTACAGAACACTTACTGTATCTGGCAAAATGTCTTATGTCCAAAATACATAAGAAACTCTTAAACTCAGCAATAATGAAAGGCACAGCCCAACTTTTAAACTCAAACACAGGGGGTGGGTAGCCATGAGAAGATGGCTATCATCATTTGCTGTTAAGGAACCACAAATTAAGACAATACACACCTATGCACCTGTTCAAATGGCTTAAATCCAAAACCTGAAAATATCCATTGCTAAGAACAAGCTGCAGCAGGAACTCTCGCTTTTTGCTGATGGAATGGAAAAACAGTACAGCCGCTTTGGAAGACCTCTTGGCAGCTACTTACGAAGCTAGACAGTCTTACTAAATAGAAACTTCATTCATAACCATCCAAAACTAGAAGCAACCAACATGTCTTTCCATAGGCGGATGGACAAACTGTGCTCCAGCCAGACAATGAACAGATGAGAACAAATGAGCAGCCAAGGAACAAGAAGACACTGATGACCCTGAAACGCACACTGGCAAGGGTCTTAGTCACTTTCTATTGGAGACAGGCCCTTCCAGGCCACGTCTACAGTGACTCATCTCTTCTGCCCAGGCCCTGCCTTCTACCGGGTTAGCCATACCTCTCTCAGACTCCAAACACTTTCCAAAAGCCCACCTTTAAGACAAGCATATGAGGCCTTGGGGGACTAAACCACAACACTAAGTGAAATAAGTTAGTTTAGAGGTTCCAACAGAGCTGACTAGAGGAAGAACCACGTCAGCGGTGCTCAGACAGAACCCACCGAAGCCACAGGTACCCCTCTAACAGAGTAGGGTCTTGCACACTGAATCAGAATATTAATTGGAAAGATGATACATGCATATCAAACCTAATAGCTGGATTGTTGGAGAGCGGGAAATGTAGGCAGTATGGCTCTGCACCTCTCCAGCCCCCAGCTCTCCAGGGAGCAGCCATTCCAAATAGCCTGAGAGAGGGACTGACCTCCTGGGTCAGGCTCTGTATATCCAGCCCCTTCAGCCCACCTGCTCTAATCCAAACTATGGGTATGTTGCAGCCTGGTGTCAACTCACCATTGCTCACCAACAGCAGGGAAATCCCACCTTGGCCCAGGCAGAGAGAGGATAAACAGAAGGGCCTCCGGCCTGGTGGATGCTGCAGATTCCTGCCTGAGAGTAAGGTGCCGATTCCTGCAGTTCCAGGCCTGCTGCAGCCTCCTCAGCGGACAGCACAAGCACACCCCCAACTCTGGGTCCGCTCACCTGCTGCCCGCTAGTGAACCTTCCATCAGGCCTGGACAGAAGTGCAGATTGGTGAACCCACTGTGGAAATCAGTCTGGAGATTCCTCACAAAACTAGGAAGTCCCACTTAACCCAGCTCTTCCCCTTCTGGGTATTTTTCCAGAAGAATTAAAAGCATCGTGCCACAGCAATACATGTGCACAGTTTATAGCAGCGCAATTTGTCATAGCTAAATCTTGGAAACAACCCAAATGCCCATCCACTGAGGAATGGATAAAAAAGATGCGGTATTTCTGTACAATGGAGTATTACTCAGCTATAAAAAAAAGATCAACTCAAGACTTTTGTAGGTAAATGGATGCAACTAGAGACCATATTCATAAGCGAAATAAATCAGACTCACATGTAAACATTATATTGTCTCCCTGGTGTAAGAACATGAAAGAGTAAATAAAACCCAAAATATATAATAGATAATAAGAAAGGGAAAGAAACTGCTCAAAGGAAGGAGCAACTGGGATGAGAGAAAGAAGAAAAAGTACTAAGGCAAATTTTATATATATATATGGGTGGGTGGTATAACTGTACTCTTGGAGGCTTCGGGGAGGAGATCGGATGGTTTGCTGGGAACACTTAATGATTAAAAGGTTTTCTTTCCTTTTTTTTCCTACTATTTTGACCAGTTTTGCATGCTTATATCTGGTAATCTGAGTAACTTATGTGATGACAACAATTTGCAGTGTAACAACCATTGGTGAATTCCTACAATCTTGTCCGGTGCCACTATGTATTGTCTCTAATGTTCTTTTAAATTATTATTTGCTTATTCTCTTTAATGATTTGATCAATCTTCTATTCTTACATCTGGTAATCTGAGCAACTCTATTGAAGATAACAATATGTAATATAACAACTACCGTTAATCCCTGTCATTTGGTTTGAAACCCTGTATCATTTCTAATGTCCTTGCTTTCTGTTGTTTGTATTTTGCTTTTGTTCTTCTTTTTGTACTATTTTAAAATTTTAAAAAGCATTTACAACAAGAGGTGTGTGCATATAGCCTAGCACACACACATATCTCCTTGCTCAATTAGCTGAGAGCGCCTAGAAGAATCAGCACTCCAGTAGCAAGAAGCACCCCCCACACCTACATCTTATTTCCAAATAAAGGGCTCTTTGGAAAACATGGCTGATTCTAGGATGAGGTAGGAAATACACAAGTGGAGTTCAGAATATCTTTTAATACCAGAAAGTATTCAAAAAGTTTCCAAAAACCTACATTAATAGGGATATGTTGACAGGACACGAGTCAACTGACTACAAAAATTATCTGGAATTTTGCATGTCTTTTCTCATTCATTTATTCAATCAGTATATGTTCACTGACTCAAGAACATTTTATTTACAATCTAGTATTTTCTTTCTTTTATAACTTAACATGTTCTAGCATTAGCTACTAGCAGTTCCTTCAGTCATAAATTAACCTGACCTTCCTCTCTGAAATACTGTTTTATAAATAATTTCACTTAAGTTATATTCAAACTATTATATTAGCCCTTTGAATTTTTCTTGTTATTACAGGCATTTGTAACACCCAATATCCACTGCAAATTTAATCAAGATGGCATAAACTTCCTTTCACAGCCCATTAAGGTACCAATTGTAACAATGCTGTTCATCTGTCACTGTAGCAGATTCCTTTTATTTCATATTATTTTCAAGGGCTCAGTCTATAGTCTGAGATTAGCTTGAATTTTAAGTCATGCTCTGCATGATTACACAAGTATTTGTTAAAATCCAAATATTATCACCTTTTTTCTTTTTATTAATACAATTCCAAAAGGGTTAAAGAAATACCATTATTAAATGTCTCTCTTCCCTCCACCAAACCACTATGTGCTTATAATACTCCCACCATATGAATTTCTCAATTCCTTCTTGATACTACTTAAATCTCCATTCACTGTTAAGTGCGAACATTAAGTCGTGCTTCTCACCTTCAGTTAGATGTGCCACATAATTTTGTACTATCGTAGGTCACCTGATAGTCTTCCATGTATATCAATCTAGGAGTGTTGATTTATACACTAGATCATTCGTCCACAGTTAGTCATCATAAATATGCACTTGTATTTAAACTTTGTTTTAACCACATGCTTACAGTAAGCTCATGATTTTTTTCCCTTCATTTAAAAACACTTGTTATTAACACATCTTTACCATCTCTTCTGAACATCAGGATGTGATAAACCAAGGTCAGGCCTGCCCACAGAAAGCACTTAAATAAAAAGTCCTAGATTCCCTGATGTACCCTATAGCACAGGCACAGAAAATGTGACCACTTATATAAAGTATGCAATGGTTTTTCAGGAACAGCTAAGCAGGGCTGAGTGACTTTCTGAGCAATAGAATTACTACATAGTAACACAAAATGCTTCCCTTTTAAATATTAATAACTATTAAAGAAAATATTAGAAAATTAGACTTCATTAAAAATCTCTGCTTATTAACAGACATCATTACATAGGTTAAAACACAGATCAGAAAGACCATGCATACAAAATATTTATCAAAAGATTGACCTTCAAGATAAACAATGTCTACAAATTGATAAAAAGTCAAATCTAATAAAAATGAGCAGATAATTCAAAGATGCTCTCTATTAATCACACAAAAAAGTGCTCTCCATTAACCATCAGGGAAGTGAAAATTAAAACCATAAAAACCACAAAGCATCCACTGGAAATGGATAAAATTACAATGCTTGACCACACGAATCAAGAATGCAGAGCAACTAAGACACTCATACATTGTTGTGAAGTATACAATGGTGCACCCAGTTTGGAAAAAAGGTCCAGCAGCTTTTATAAAACCAGACACCACCTCATAGGTATTGGCCCATAATAAGAACTTGTTTACCAAGACTTACAACATTCATTATAATTTACTTGAAACACCCCAAGTTAGAAACAGCTTAACATGCTGTGTTATATCCACTATCAAGCTATTAAAAAGGAATGAGCTACTAATAAATACAACAAAATGGAAAAATTTCAAAAACATTATGCTAGGTTAAAAAGAAACCTATGCAAATAAAGAACATGGTGCATGATTTTATTTATGTGATGCTCAACAAGGAAGGGTATAACTGGACAGGAACTTCTTGGGGTGCTAATAATGTTTATATCTGGCTAGAAATTTAGATTGTATAAGTGCATTTGTCAACACCCAATGTTGACAAGTTATACAATGCACAACCTGTACATTGTATGAAATTTTTATCAGAAAAGAAAAATTCAAATCAAAATAAATTCTATGAAAGAATTATGTCTGTTAAAAATGATATGGTAAAACTACAAGAATAAATTCAGTAGTTTTTGGAAAAAATATGATCTATGTCAAACATGTAAGGAACAGTGTAACACTTGCGCTTGCCATCTATCTATCTGTGGCTTGCCATTTCACAACCTGCACATTTGCTAAAAAGCAATTTTAACAGAAAGGCCTAACAACTGATTTTAACCAACATGTACTCCCACTCCCCTCAGTTTCTATCCTCACTGCCTACTTAGTATTAATTCATAACCTTTACTAGCACAACAAGAACACCTCTGTTTCTCACCACTAGAATATAAACTCCAAGAAATAGGCCTTTTCTTGTTTTCTGTATCTTCAGAGCCTGGGACCACATCTGATCTATAACCAGTATTCAGTATGTGTTGAATAAGTAAACGAACAAACATCACCAAATACGTGAATTATACCTGTGGCACGCACTGGAAAGGCCTTTGTGTGAGCATCCCTGAACACATATTCCAATGTTCCACTCAACTGTAATCAACTTGTGATTTGAGTAATTTTTAATGGAAAAGTATCTGGGCTGAAAGGAATAGACAAAAAATACACAAATGAAGGTCTCCCCTCTTTTCTCATCGCTCTACTTTGTCTGTGCCCACAGGTGGAGCACTGAAATCCATCCACCTCACATACCCAGGTCTCTCTCAGCCCTCACTGGATACTACAAGACTGACTAATCTGCTAAGTCAAATTTGGTTATTTATTTGGGCACACTGTATTAAAGAGTGAAATCACTGAGGGGGCCCATGTTCTTGCCAAATCCCTGTCTTTTTAAAAGGAGACCACCAGGTCTTCTCAGTGCCACCTATGATAACCTAGGCTGTGTAAGGCAGGTCTACAGGCCTCCATGATATTTTAAATTGGGTAAGGAGTCTAACAACTTGGTTCACAAATCCATGTCAGACCCTTACAGGCAGCCTGAGTAGATTCAGGGTGGGAAGTTTCAGGCCTAAGTATAGTTCTGACCTTAAGAACCATGAAAGGAGAGTTATAGCATACATGCATGGATCAATAAAGTTTACACTGAGGGCCCACTTAAACTAAAACCATTGAATGTATCAGTGAGAATGACAGTGGAATTATGAACTCCTACCTCAGGAAAAATATAAAAGGAAAAAACTCAAGAATAATGTAATGCTCCATTGGTGCTAAATAATTTATTTAATGAATATGTCTTTAATACAAGAATAAAACAAGATTCCTCTATTTCAACTACAGTTAAATTCAAACTTTAAAACTGGCCAATAACATGTTAACTTGCAAGAGTTTTTAATAAGAATACAGAACTCGATTTAAAGCTGTCACAATATTAAATATCAACTTCTTAACATTGCAAGTTTATTACAAGTGCCCCCCACCAATGTTTTGCTGAGGCAAGTAAAGCTGTCACATCTGCTGGTGTTTATGTTAAAATTTAAAATATAAAAAACTTGCAATTTGATTAAGATTTGAGTAACTCTAACCCATTCAAAAACACCTGATACAGGTAGTAGGTGGTCTTGGTATAAGAAAACATGTCACAAAGTTTTAATGTCAAAACTGTACTTTTAAATGAAATAAAGCATGAAAATATAATATCCAGTACCCTTCCCTGTTTCCTCTTTATTGCCAGTAAGAAGCCAGATTTAACGTCATCATTCTTCATCCAAACAGGCGGCCATACAATGATTCAGTTTCTGTTTCTTCTGCGTCATCTGACGACTACTGTAATGTGCAAATGTGCAAAGGCAACTCGCACGAAAGACAAGCATTGACACAGTATTAATAAAGTGTGTGCAGACTGAGACGTAAAACGCAACAAACAAGTTAGCAAAGGTTTTCAAACAGAAAAGTAAAAAAGAGCCATTAGAAAGGAGACAGAGAAAGAAAATTGTAAATAGAGATAATACTTTTTTGTTGAATCGTTAAGGTACCATTAAGTCACACATAGTGGTGTAAGCCTGTAATTCTGGGACTCTGGGAGGCTGAAGCAAGAAGATCACAAGTGCAAACCCAGCCAGGGCAACTCAGCAACTGAGTAAGACGGTGTCTCAAAATAAAACTTATGAAAGGGCTGGGGATGCAGCTCAGTTGTGAAGGCCCTGAGTTCAATCCCCAGCCACTAACACACACACATATGAAAATAATCACCATCAATGTATTCAGACCAGTTAAGGTCAGAAAGAACATGTACAACGTGGCAAGCAGCTTCTACTACAGTTGGAACAGATGTGTTTTAAGGAGAGAGAAATGGCGAACCTCCAAAACTATACATTATAAAACTACGGGAGTTAGTAACTTACTAAGAACTGTACACCCACACAAAAAACCAGTAATTTTTAAAACAAGAACATGAATAGATTTTAGATTGAGGCTCACCTTAATACTGTGAATATTCATATTAATACACTTCTCACTGAAAAGTACTACTAAGAAACAAAATTAAACTTCAGGAATTTTGCATTTAATCTGGGCAAAATTATATTTACATAACAAATATGAATTAGCAATTTATTTTCATGTTAATACAAGGTGTTTTAGGAAATGTTTACTGCTGTCAGTGCTCAAAGTTAAATAGGAATTATTTTCCATACCTAGGAATTATAACGGTAATATGAAATAAAAGTTTAATTCCAGTGAATAGAGCTTAAATAGATTCAAATTTTTTAGAACTTTGAAATACCTAGGTTTTTTAAGTTTTAGGCTTCTCTAATTTTGCATAAAGGCTATACTTTTTCTAGAACTAAAAAAGTCTACTACTTTTATTATAAAACTATTGAAATAATCAT
Source organism: Dinomys branickii (assembly GCA_004027595.1). Taxonomy (NCBI): domain Eukaryota; kingdom Metazoa; phylum Chordata; class Mammalia; order Rodentia; family Dinomyidae; genus Dinomys; species Dinomys branickii. The sequence goes on along the minus strand of PVLD010005057.1, from coordinate 34,948 downwards.
AAGAGCTGGGCACATTGGTAATTCCAGTACTCAGGAGACTGAAGCAGGAGGTTTCCATGTTTAATTAGAGTAGCTTGGGCAAGTTATTGAGATCTGGTTTCAACATTTAAAAAATAAAAATGTTTAAGGGTTAGGGCTATACCTCAATGGCAGAGTACCCATGAGTTCAATACTCAGTACTGCAAGGCTTGTAATAATGTCATAAGAGAATTTTTAATGTCAGAAAAATAAATTCACCTGATACACACCTAACACTCTAAATTACAATCAAGAAAATGGTAGTCTCTCTGAAACAAAAAGAATTTCTTTTTGTCACTATTTCTTATATATAATCTTATTTTACATCATTTACATGGAAATATTACCACAATCCGATAGGACGAAAAAAAATTTTGCCTTCTAGAGCTCATCAAATGAATTTATTCAGTCTTCTTAGTGTGCTTCTTTTTTACATTCTCTGAAGCACCAGCTGTAGGTCTGGAGCTCGATGAACCAGTGCCGTTGGAAGATAGTTTGGTTTCACTTTTCTTTTCACACCACGGAAACTGTTTCTGCCAACCGAACAGCACCCGACTCAGTGTGTCCTCTAAAGGAGCAAGAGTCACAGAAGAAGGCTCTGTCATCACCAAGGTTATCTGGGAGGAAAAAATTCAATTTTCAATTAAACCCAAATGCTTTCCATTTCCCAAAGCTGAGAAAAGCAAACAAAAAGAAAACAGGATTCAAAATGCAGTCTTAATTTATTCTGCAAGACATATGAACTAAACTATATTCTGAGAAACTCTGATCTCTACGGAAAAGAACACAACACACTAAAAATAATAAAGGTACCATATCGTGGGGTGCCCACTGAGCAATGTAACCATTTCCCCAACACCAGCACTCACAGGAAGCAGCGTATTCTCTACAGCCCACTCCAAAACCAACACAACTATCACTTGCATGTATTTAACATCTGCCACAACTTTACATTAGTATTCTCTTTGAACCTAATACAATAACTACTCTTTTATTACTTTCATCATAGGAACATAGCGTGAAGGCTCTGAAAGGTTAAGCAACTTGCCCCAAATCACAAAGCTAATAAGTGGTTAAGCAGTTCACAACACCCAGATTTTGAGTTCAATTACTAAAACAATCATTATAACAAGCCACAGACTTCCAGTAAACTGCAGAATATTACTCTAAGAGAAACTGAAGAAAGCTTCCAGCATACTTTTTTATATATATGTATCACAAGGTGGAGTGAAGAGTGCTTCCAACCCTTAGCAAAATGCAGCGGGCAGAGATACTTTATTTTGCTCAAGAAAGTGCGCTGGGCTGGGGGTAAATGTCAAGGTCTACAATAGTTCCCTAAGCCCAGCTCCAAGAGTCAGTTCCTCCAAGTCACAGAAATGGGATCAATTTTAAAATTTTTGGAATCACATTTCTAAAAAAAGCCCTACATAATTCACTTGCTTGGGGAAAATGTTATCAAGAATAAATTCTTATTAAGTGCAACATAATCTAAGGAGTGAGAAGTTTTAAAAATAAATATCTATCACAAAAGAAATAGATGAATGAAATGCATACTATGCAATAATTAAAAGTAATAATAAGCAAAAACCCTTAGAACATACTGTTAGGAGAAAATGAAATAGAACAAGCGATGGCGTACTATCATTTATATAAATTAAAATTTTATTTACATCCCAAACTGTGAACATACTAAATGACATTAAATTTTATGTTTTGAAAGAGTTGATTCTCTTAGGTGAATCTGACCTCAATAAAAACAATTTTTTTAAATGCATGAGCATGGATTTTAAGTCAGATATGACTACACAGCTTGTACCAAAATTACTTTCTCATCAAAATCAATATAAAAACAGAAATGCAAAGAGTAACTGCTGAAAGGCACTGCAGCAAAGCCAGGAATGCAAAACCTGAGAGAAGTGGGCTCAATAGAGCAAGGTGCACACTCGCTGCGGCTTGTTACGAGTGCGCACCAGTGCACAGAGTCGGGGGAACAGGAAGCACAAGTCTCAGTGGACCAAAGAGACAGAAGCTGCAGTCTGACAAAGCGGAAGCCCCCAGGACAGCGACGGGGAACCTTTCAGAGGCTCAGTGCCCCCAACCCGCGTATCAAAAAGTACCAACACTGCCATTAAACCTGGATACTGAAGTTTTCGTTTAGAAAAACAAATCATACATTACCATCTTTTGTGTTAAAAGAAAAAAAAAGGAACAGAGCTTCCAATGATACAAACAACTTCTTACTAAAAGGTGAAACACTTCGCATTTGGCTCATGTGCCGACAGAAGGGGCTGCGCGTGCCTGCCGCAGCATGCGTGCCCCGGTTGCACCACCACCGATCTAGGACGTGAGGGCAATGCAGCCCATAAAGGAGTGAACTGGGTGGACAGTGAGCCCCACAGTCTAGGTGTAACCTGCCCTCGAGGAGTCTGTCACCCCCCAACTGTGCACGTGTAAGGGGGTGAATAGCTCACAATAGCTGGCAGAGAGAAGCCGAGAAGCCAAGGGTCGAGCAGACATTTCGCGGTCAGCTGCTTGGTGCTGGGAAGAACAGTTTGGTGGAGAAAGCTAAACGCAACTACATGGAGATATACTTCAGGCCTAAACTGATAGTCTTTTTTTTTTTGAGACAGGATCTTACTCTGTAGTTCAGGCTGGCCTTGAATTCACTTTGCAGCCCATGCTGGCTTTGAACTCACAGAGATCTCCCTGCCTCAGCCTCACGAGTGCTAGGGTTACAGGCATGCACCACCATGCCTGGCTTTAAGTTGATATTCTCAAAGGGTTACATTCTAGAAGGGCAAACTCCTAACTGTATAGAGACAAAGCATCAACAGGATTAAAACAACCTGGCTGCCAGAAGAATTTTGAACTTTGTCCCTGCCCTCAAGAACCGTACAGACAAGTCAGATAGGCAAGTAAGTCGGTAATTGGAAAACACTAAAAAGAAAGTGGTTTGTCCAAGCTGAACATGCCTGGCTTGCCTGGTCGCATTGAGTGAAGAGGAATTGTCTGGGTAACACATAAAACATACACTATAGTTCATGTATATAACAGAACATCTGTATTTTTACTTTAAACTGGCATGCCCAGCCTGCAGGCCACAGGTTGGACACTTCTGAAATGTATAAAGATAACGACGTCATTACCATATATATTGTCATCTTGGCTTAGCCCCAATTTTCAGGGCATCTACGAATCTAGGAAGGTCAGCTCGCTCGCGCACGCTCTCTCTCTCTCTCTCTCTAAGACAAGGAGCTCCACCGGACGGCCTGTATTCTGTTTTCAAAGGAAGGGGATAGTGAGGTGAGACAGGAACTGAGCAGGACATTGGGAAGTTGGTTCAAAGAATTCTCCAAGCAGTAAATTTTGCAATTAAGAGAACCGTCTAATCTCTAAGGTTGGCAGCTTTATTGCTCTGGAACAGGGACTGCCAGCAACCCATGTTCTCAGCTGCCTCAGCTGTGGTGTTCTTGACTGCAGAGCTGTGAATGTGCACTTTTCCAAGACAGCCAGAGGCCCCTATGTACAGCCTGGTCTCCAACAACCATCCAAGTGAAAAGTAAAGGTATGAATAGAAATGAGGACCTTTTAGAGAGGATGTGGAATGAGAAGAGACTAATTACAATATCAAATCCAAGTTTATGCCGTTTTACAGTGAAATCTAAGAACAACTTTCTTATACTGTATTATTTTTCAAGGTAAACAGTTACAGCCAGGCTGGCGGCCCTTGCCTGCAATCCCAGCACTCTGGAAGGCTGAAGTAGGAGGACACCAAGTTAAAGCCAGTGTGAGCAATTGAGAGCCTTCACAAGACCCTGTCTCAGAAATACAATAGTAAGGAAGGGCTACTACTCCTCAGTGCTGAGGTCCTGGGTTCAATCCACAGTACACACACACACACACACACACACACACACACACACACACTCTCTCTCTCTCTCTCTCTCTCTCTCTCTCTCTCTCTCTCTCTCTCAAGGGCTGGGCATGGAGCTACGTAGCTCAGTGCAAAGGCCCTGGGTTCAACTCCTAGTACTAAAATATGAATGAATGAATGAATGAATGCACAGTTACAATGAGCTAGACCAGCATAATTATCTTGGCCCTAGCTTAGGTTAATGGGCCACTAATAAAAGATTTATAAAAAAAATCTTCAGATCAAAAGATTCCCTACTTCCAGGGAAACACCAACCTCTCTTTTACAAGATCCAAGAGAAGCCTGTCATGATTTAAAGTATTTCCCGAGAACGTGAACTAATAAGTATTTTTCAAAGCCAAGTGTTTTAATAGAATCTCTGCTCCCCACAGACTCATCGCTCAACTGAGAAGTATTGCTCGCGTCAGAAACTACTGTTGACACAGACTTACGAAGTTCAAGGACGGACTTCTGGGAACTCAGTCCCTTATTAGGCCTTAGAAAGGTGACAGAAACAAAACTGACCAACAGAATGAATCTTCATTCCTTTACAAATAAATTATAAAACTTTTCACTTATTTAGTAAACCATTAAAAGAACATTTTACCTAAATTAACAGCATTTAGCTTCATTATTTCTTGCTTTGAAAGGAAACAAAACAAAGTAGAAGCCATAAAGATACTTGTATTCTCAACATACCCTAAAATATAAATAAAGGTAAGTAAAGCTCTTCCACATTCTTTATTTAATATTTAAGATTACATCATTTCAAAATACTCAGAAAGGTGAGAAACACTGTAACTTCTCTAAGAGTACACATTTGTACTCTACAGAGCCTAACAGAGAAAGTACAATAAAAAGGTGAATAATTATAACACCTACCTCACATAAATAACCCACAACTACATACACAAAGTTTAAATAATCTTGTTCTCCACCCAGAACATTCTTTATCCCCTCTCTGTCTACTCAAAGCCATCAATCCTTTGCAGTGTTAACTGAGGGGTCTAGTCCAGTGGTGGCAAACCTATGCATAGCACATGTGCCACATCAGGCTGCTTGCTATCACTGAAAATTCTAAAAGGTTCATTATCACTAGTCTAGTCTATTAAACCTTCCTCAATATCTTCCAATGAAAGCCATTTTCCCCTGCAATGAACCCCATAGGTCAGGTCACATTTTCAATCAGGTTTCAGGTTCACTCTATGCTTTCTCCATAGGTAATACTATTCACTCAACCATCAATAATTATTAACCTGAATGGCTCACATAAATTAGAATCTTAGGACTTACATCTTTACAAATGTCTTTCCAAAACTTGGGTAAATGAATTGCTCACTTCTGGTGTAGCTCCTTAGATAAATAAATGTTGAAGAACTACATTAAAGAAACTCATGAAACACCATCTTGGTAATTTATTAGTAAGTCAGTCAACAAATACTATTAATAATTAACTACATGTGCTAGATACTGTAAGAAATGCAGAATCAAATAAAGCAAACTTAGGCCCCATCATCATACAGTTTAAAAATACAGGGTACATGTCATATTCCCTTTTGACAGTAACATCTTTAGGACAAGGCTTACGTCTTCTTCAATGTCTATATGACCATCCACATCCTCAAAAGGCCCTAAGAACCTAAGAACAGTACCCCTCATTCAGTTTTCAACAGTTCATTATCTATTTATACCTCTCAACAGCACAATGACCTTAACTATCCTTCTTAAAACCAACTCCTGCTTTTCTCATCATCCACAACTCATTTCTAGTTTCCTATTCTAAAACGATCTTCACTACATTCTACAGAACTTCACAGCTCTGACCTCACTCCTGCTTTTTTCCCTATGTAATCTAACTGTCTCGTTAATTTACAAATTTACTAGAATTTCAATAAAAGTACCAAGTCTTTAATAGATTTAAATCACTATTAAAGTTTGTATCAATACACAAGACTAACTAGCTAGGGTAGCACATGTCTGTAATCCCAGCACTCGGGAGGCTGAGGCAGAAAGATGGAAAGTTCGAGGCCAGCCTGGGCTACATGGTGGGTTCAAAACTAGGCTGAACTACATAGCGAAACCCTGTCTCAAAACAAAACAAAAAACAACGAGGAAAAAATTGAAAAGAAAAACAAACATGCAAGAAATCCAATGCTTAATCTTCACTGCCAACCTGACTGGATGAAAGGACTCCTGAGGAGGTGGCTGGGCTGTGGGGCACTAAGGTCGTCACTGGGCCGACCGCGGATGATCCACAGCTGAGTGAGGCTACTGCGAGATGGGCGCTGCTGGGACAAGGGGACTGGGGGTAGTGACCTTCAGGGCTGTATTTGCTCCTGGCTCTTGCCCTAGCTGGACGCCAGGACTTCAACAGCTTTCCTGCACTGTGCCTCTGCCATCATTTGGAAATGTAAAAGACCACCACTATCCAAAGAAATCTTGAAAAACAACAACGAATTTATACTACCTGACTTCAAGTCAAAAGTTATGATAATTAAAACAGCTCAGTATTAGCTAGAAATAGACACATAAATCGATGGAACAGAATACAGATCAGACCTAGATCTACAAATGTCAACTTTTCTCTTGTTGCTGAGACAAAATACCCAGCACGCACAATTAAGGAAAGATTTATCGAGCTCACAGTGTGTGGATGTCCCATTCCATAACCAGCTGCCTCCAAGGCAGGGCAGCGGGCACAGGGGCAACACTTCAAGGTGGGAGAAGACAGCAAAAGCAGCAAGAGCAAAGGGGGAAGGAAGCCTCTTTTCCTTATATCGACTATGTGCCCACACCCACACCATCTCCCTGCCCTCCACTTCCTCAAGCTGAGAATGTTTACAGAGTAAGGACCCCGGCCACTGCTGAATCACTTAGCTGAACTTTGAAACTTCTCAAGTTGACACAAGGAACAACATGCTGAGAGATATAAATAGATAATGAACTGTTTAAAACTTGAATGAGGGGTACTATTGCAAAGACATTATTTTAAGCAAATAGGAAATTAAGGAAAATAATCTATTATGCTAGAAAGTGAATAACTGGCACCCTGGTACCATGAGTAGTGGTTGGGATTTACAGGGGTTCAGCACAAGTAAACTTTCTGAAGTGATACAAATACTCCACACCTTGACTATGGTAGTAGATACACAGGTGTACAAATCTGTCAATACTCATTAAAAATGTACCCCTAGATTGAACAGCCTTTTATCATATATAAATTATACTCCTACAAAGTGAATTTTGAGAAAGTTTTTTTAAAACTTATTCCCAAGCATTTTATAAATAAATATTAAATGTTACTTTCTTAAAATATTTTTAAAGTGATCCTAATGAAGTAGGGCTTTAAAGTACACCATGGGCAATGCTGCTGTTGGTTATACCTAGAAATGGAACTAACAGGCCACAATATACATAAATCTATAATTTTTCAGACACTGCCAAAGTGCTCTTTCAAGATCTGTCACTATTTCTACTCCCTTCAAATTCCTTTAAAATAGTTTATACTATTACCTTTCATTTTCTTTATTTACCTCAATTAATTAAAAGTGTGTTTCAATCCTTTACCAATCTACTGAAATTGCTTTTACCAAGGTCATTATCATGTATCATTTTAAAACCCAATAGCCTCTTTTCAGTTTTAATTACACTTGAATATTTTCTTTGATTTAATTTACAATAACTCCATGTTATAACTACACTGAGGAAACAAAAGATAACTGTTTCTCAAATAGTCTTCAATTCATCTCAATGGGAAATCTGGCATAGTTCAAAACCACCAAAAAAAATCAAATGTCATATTTTATTAAATTTACATGAATTTTACTGCATAATATATCCTATAAACTTTAAAATGTTTAAAATTAATTATCACTGAGACAAATGGTATAAAATATTCACATTTATATGTGGTTTTGTATAGACAATGCCAAAAGTATGCATAATCACATTTTGATCAATACAGTTTATTTGTTTAAAATTGTTAAGGTGTGGCCCTGAATCAAGGCCAGCAGTTTTCTGTAGCTGTTGGTTTCAAGCAGAAGCCTAAAGTGGTATCTTTCTAAGGTCTGTTGGCCATTTCAGAACTTTAGAAATGTAATCATCAATTCATTAGAAAGTAACAAATAACTGAATAAATTTTACGAGAGAACTTCAAGATGGCGACCGGGATGCAGTAAAGAGAGAACCTCCTGGAGGAATGCCACTCAGACAAAGGACAGAAGGGAAAGAGGTGGGTATCCTGAACTCAGGAAGGATCTGAAATGGGAATTGAAGCCCTCGAAAAAACTGAGCAAAACCTCTGCTGGAAGAAAGGATCGGAGATCGGCCATGGTGCAGTCGGAGGGAGAGGAGAAGGAGGAAGTCACTGCTCCAAACACACCCTTGGCCCACGCCCTTGTTCCGGCAGTCACAGCTTCAGCTTCGGAGGCCCACGCTCACGGAAGCCTCCCGACTCGGCCAGGGGAGAGCAGAGCTCCAAGAGCTGGTCCAGGGCTGGAGAGGGGAGGGCACAGCCAAGAAAGGAGGCAATGGCGGTCGGGAGCAGTTGTCGAACCCAGTGTGAGAATGAGAAGTTACGACAGCCACTGGGGCAGAGTCCCCACCCTGCGGCAACCTTCCTAATCAGTGCCTGGAGAGAATCAATGCAACTAGTACACAGCCCACCACGCCCGGCTCTGCGCCTGCCTCAAAGTGGTGACCCCCTGCCTCTCCGCTAGGTGAGCTGCTTCCAGCGGAGAGCAGCGGGGAACCTTGGCGGAGAGCCGCGGCGGCTCCCAGGGATCTGGCCGAGGAGTGGACGGGGCTCCAGCACCGCAACAGGAGGGAGATGCAGATGGAGGTGGATTGCTTGGCTCCATGCCCTTCTCACTCCAATATCAGGCAGGAAGCAAGAGTTGGGTTGCCAGGGCTCAGCTCCCACCCTGAACTCTCCCTGGGAGCATCTTGAGTCTCGGCAGCTTGAGCAAGCACCGCCTGTTCCTGGCAACAATGGGACGAATCCACGGTCTTCAGGACTCACCCCAAACTATTAATGTGAGCACCAAGAGGGTCTCCTTACAGCTTGCACATGTGAACCTTGCATGAACCCATAGACAAATTAGATGAAAAGCAGCACACCAGGAGTCTGAAAAACAACAACATACTCTATACAGCAGACCCAAGAAAATCCTCCAACTCTATTCTAGAACTAATCTTTAAATTCAGTTCATACCCTGAGCTACGGGGCTCCGCAGTGGGCCCCGCGGTTGCTCCACTGTGGGCCCCATGGCTGCTCCGCAGTGAGCCCCACGGCTGCTCTGCTGTGGGCCCAGCAGCTGCTCCGCTGTGGGCCCCGCTGAGGGCACCTCACAGACTGGACCCGCTACCACCCATAGCACAGCAACAGGGTAGAACCAGGCAGTCTGCTGTGAGCATAGGTGCTTTTCCACCTCCGACCATGGCAGTCTGTATACACCCATGTATGTTATAGTATAGTCTGAGGCAGCTATATCCCTTCCCAAGGCGAGTGTCCAGGGTTATAGATAAACCCAGGAGTACAGTTATTATCACAGGGAAGATGACTGATTGAGTGGTAGGGCAACGGAGATGAGGGAGGAGAAAAATTGAACGATCAAATAGGCCATCATCTGTGTAACTGAGTAACAAAGGTAAAGGTAACATTATGTAGGACAGCATCCAGAGCTAATTCCCTTCTATGTTCTCTATAATTCTGTATTTCCTCAATCTTTTTTGTATTAACAGAAGTGAAGATAACTTTATATTATACAGCATCCAGTGCTAATTTCCTACTATCTTCTCTATAATTTGGTATTTCCTTTAATGTTTTTGTGAAGATCACTAATGTGAAGATAACATTATGTAATACAACATCCAGTGGTAATTCCCTACTATATTCTATATAATTTTGTATTTTCAGTATTGTTTATGTCTTATTCTGGTTCATATGTCTCCATTCTTTTGTCTTTAAAATAAAATTTTTTTAAAATGATAAATAAAAATAAAAAGAAATAAAATTGTTAAGGTACGAGTACTTTCTCCTATGTCAACAATCTTTTGCATATTTCCTTCCTCTGAGACTTTTGTTTTTAACAATCAAAAAAAATTTTACAGTGAGAACTGTAAAGGTAGAACTGAGTACTCTGAGACCGGGACTCCACAGGGCATGAACAGTCATGGAACGTTCAGCATGCATGAGTTCTGGATAATAAGAAAGAAAGGAAACAAGGGAAGGAGGAAAGAGAGATACTTAACATGTTTGCCTCAAGAAAGACTCCTCTTTACTGAATCAACAGACAGAGTCAGAGGTTCAGGGAGACAGCATTCCAGATATTTCTATGGGATACAGTGCTACAACTCTATGACTTAGGGCTCTGTTGCTGTTATGACTTGTGTTCCCCAAACCTCATGCAAGTCCCTGGTGGGGATTTTCAGAAGTAGCTAGATCTAGGGTGTTTGATGGGATTGATGGTGTGATGCTGGGATTATGGGTGCCCCTCCTGGGTGTGAGTGCTAATCATCCTAGGTGTGGGGAGCCCAGATAGAATGTAAGGGACAGAAAGAGGACTGCTGCCATTGCTTGCTGTCCACTACTTCACTGCTTTGCCGCCTTCGGCCCAACCTGAACTCTTTCTCCTCTGTGATGCCCTTTGCCATACCTCTCCACCTTGAATCCAGCCAACTATGAACTGAGACTTCTACAAACTATGAGCCAAAATAAACCTTTCCTCCTTTAACTTTGGGTGTCAGGTATTTTGTCTCAGAAAAAGAAAAAGAATTTAAAACAGAATTTGATACAACAAAAATGGAGTTGTTGCTGTCACTATCTAATCATAAGGTGTAAGAGCCTTTGGAACTGGGTTATAAAAAGAATCTGGAAGAGTTTGGAGATGTGGGTTGAAGAACCAGCCCTGAAATGCCTTAAGCTTTATTTGATGGAAAATTCTGATCAGAGATCAGAAGAGCAGAATGCTTATAGAAATGCTGCCAGTAAAGACCAGGCTCAGGAAGTTTGTTAGGAAAAAGGACTGCACTGACTGTTGGACTCCAGACAATATGTGTTATACATTATTAGAAAGTTTCCCTGCATTTTTCTTATGTCCAGAGACTTTGCCTGAGACTGAGATTAAGGGCGGTGGACTAATTAATCTTGCAGAAGTAATTTCAAAACAGTCTAATGTTGAGGCAGCAGCAGGCATGGCTACTGTGGGGGGCTTTTAGACAGATTTATGTTGAGAATCAAGAACAAAGAGCCCAGCAGAATGATATGAAGTGTCGGTTTGGCCAGAAAGGAAGCTCCAGTAAAGCTGTAGACTGCAAAGATAGAACAAAGAACTTGGCAGCTCAGAAGGAACAGGACAATAGAAAAGATGGCCTAAGGACATCATAAGAAACAATAGGCTTCTGCACCCTAAATGTTCAAAGGTGAAAATATTTGCTTTGAGAAAAAAGCCCTGGTACATGATGTTCTAGAATAGCAACAGCCTAGAGAATTTGTTTCTCAGGATTCAGTTCAGAGTGATCAATGATCCAGATACTTGACCCCTACTACTGAGAGAAAAGGAAGCCTGGCTACTACTCCAGCTGGCAGTAGACTTTGACATCATACACATGCTTCTGGTTTCAGGTGCATACAAAATGTAAGAGTTGTGGGGTCAGAAAGGCTTCCATCCAGATTTCAGAAGAAGGCCTGGGAGGCCAGGCAGTGTGCCACTGAGAGGGCAGCGTGTGAAGCCAAAGGTACAGTGGAGACCCAAGAAGTTTGGAGAAGCGAGAAACATGGATCATCTAAGCAAAGTTTCAAGGAATGAGCAAAGCTGACACGAGAGACAAGCCACAAGAGCTGCATCCACCCACAGTGCCATAAGAGTGGAGCCACCCAAGCCCTTTAGAGTTTACAGAGTGCACACGATGCAGGACATGGAACTATAGGACTTAATGTTTGCCCTGCTGGATTTTAGACTTGCTTTGATTCCATTCTTTTCTATTCCCCTATTTGTACCTTTTGGAACGGTAATGTTTATTTTATGTCATTGTATGTTGGAAGTGTTCCACTTTCTTTCATTTGTACAGGGGCTCGCAGCTAGGAGTTTGCCTTAAATCTCAGAAGACTTGGGTATTGGACTTTTCAGCAATGCTGAAACTGTTAAGACTTTGGCAACTCTTAGAGATGGACTAAATTCCTTTATCAAAAAGGGTCATGCATGAGTCTTTGGGGGACCAGGGATAGAATGTTATGGCTTATGTTTAGACATCCCCTCAAAGCCTCATGCAGTCATTAGTGGGGCTTTCAAAGGTAGCTGGTTCTAGGGTGTATGATGATGGGATTAAAGAGGTGATGCCAGGATTAATGGTACAATGCTGGGATTAAGGGCACCCCACAGTTAAGTGTAGGTAGCTTGGATAGCCTATAAGAGACATAAAGTAGGCTGATACCACTCCTTCATGCTTGTTGCTTCACTGCTTTGCTATCTTCTGACTATCATGAACTATTATTTCTCCTCTGTGATGCCCCTCTACCATGCCATCCTGCCTTGGAGCCAGCCGACTACAAACTGAAATTTCTAAAAGGTTTACAGTAAACCTTTCCTTCTTTAACTTTGGGGGTTGGGTATTTTGTCTCAGCAACAAGAAAGGTAACTAAGATAACTGCACATATGAAAACAGAGTACCCAAGGCTTTCCACAGCATTGCTTCTACTGAATTAGGATGACAACAGAGATATCAGAATTGAATAGGGACATTTACTTTCTATTTATCCTATAGAACTCACTATTTTTATAAATATTTTGTTCATGTTTGTTATACTTTGGGGGAAATACTGTCTTTGAGAATGTGTTAGTCCTGTGAATATGCCAATACATTCAATTATTACTACCCCTAATAACATACAAAGCAAATTATTTGACTGTATAATATAGGAAAAGAAAAAACAAAGTAAAATAATTACTGCCAAATTTTTCTGTAAATTCCTGTCATACAAATACATGTGTGCACACACATACACAAAATACATCTAAGAAATGAAACACTATGTAGGTATTCCCAAAACACATGAGAAGAAGCCATTTTAAAATTAATATAAATCTAAATGGAATCTGGACAAATGGATGAGTTAAACACCAAAACTATTAGTGCTAATATATGAGTTCAACAAAGCTTCTAGCTATAAGAAAATATACATGTGTATATAGTATGTCTCCATATTTACAAAGAATAACTTGAAAATAAAATTTTAAAAGACTCTATCCACTATAGAATCAAAAATAATAAAGTACACAGAAATAAATTTAACCAAAAGTATCATAATTATACATTGAAACAATTTTAAATTGCCTACATAAATGGAAGTAAATCTTGTGTTAATGAATTAGAAGACTTAACATAGCTAAAATGGTAATACTTTCCAAAGTGATTGATAGATAGTAAGCAATCCCTATCAAAATATGAGCTGACTTCCTTGCAGAAACTCTTCATACTAAATTTTTTATAGAGATTCAAGTGATCCAATAGTCAAAACTATTCTGAATAAGACATTTCTTGATTTCAAAATTAATTACAAAGCTACAACAAAGAAGGTTGTGTGGTAGTAGAATAAGGATAGGCACACATATGAATGGAGTAAAACCCAGTGTCCAGAAATAAACCATCAAATTTACAGTCAACTGATTTTTTAAAGAGAATAAAAATAATTTTAAAAACATTAAAAACTATACAGAATTTCACTAAACAAGATGACAAGAATTCAACAATGGTTGAATTGAATATATAACAGCAATTGTTGTTACATATTGCATATTGTCTTCAAATGATTTTTGATGAGACAATTCAATGAGGGAAGAATAAATAATCTTTTGAATAAACAGTGCTGGGACAAATAGATGTATACATGTAAAATAGTTAAATTGGACCCAACACATACCACACACAAAAATTAGAATAATCAAAGACCTAAAAAGAAGACTTAAAATAATAAAGCTCACCCTTACCCCGTCAGAGCTGAGCTGTACCTTGGACTGCTGTGGAACTCTGGTGAGCTGCTGCTGCCCCCTACACATGAGCTTGGGACTAGACAGAAACCCAGACGGCTCTAGGGGCCTGGGATCAACTCCCCACCCCTCCCCTCCCCTCCTTCCCCCTTCCCCATCAGAGCTGAGCTGCACCTCAGACTGCTTAGAAACTCTGGTGAGCTGCTGCTGCCCCACACACGAGCTTGGAACCAAGCATAAACCCGGACAGCTCTAGGGGCAGGTGTCTACTCCCCACCCCTCTCCTCCTCCCCACTTCCCCCTTTAGAGCTGAGCTGCACCTCAGACAGCTTTGGGATCTCCAATGAGCCAGCCCCACCTCTGCCCCACCAGCTCAGGAGCCAAGGGGAGCCCCAGACAACCTCAAGGGCCTTGGGTGCTCCTCCTTGCCTCCACCCCACACCCTCAGGGGAGCTAAGCTGAAACTCAGACAGCTTCAGGGGACTCAGTGACTACACACTTACCTCCCCCAGGCAGGGTAGTGGCAGTGTATGGAGACATGGTGACCACCACCCATCCACTACTACACTCCAGTGGAAACAGGGCTGAAACCTGGATAGCTTTGGGAATCCCTGAGTGGGAGCCAAGATGAGCCTCAGACATCTGTGGCAGCATTGGGGATCACACCCTGCCTGCACACACACACTACTGAGGGAGTCACATTGAACACCAGGGACCTCTGGGTCCTTGCCCAGCTACTATGACATCATCTTAGGAGTGAGACTAAGCTCCAGGGAACCTCTGTATCTCTGAAAATGACAAAATGAAAGAACAAAATGCAATCTTAGACCTCTACCCTCCCAAAACAAGTCCAAGAGATAGCGACACAGACAAGCTTAGAAGTCACACACCTGAAATTTCTGAAATGATAGCAGCTGAAGTCAAGAAAAAACTCCATCAGGCCATAGAAGACATCAAATCAGAAATAATGTCTGAGGTAAAAAAAGAAATGACAACAATAATGAAAGAATTGCTTAGCACATCTAAAAAAGACATGGAAAAAAAATAGAGGAACATAGTAAATTAATGGAAACCTTGAATGAACAGTACAGGAAATAACTGGAATACATAAAGCAGATTCAAACAGATATCCAGGAAATTAAAACTTTCGCTGAAAGCCAGCAAAATTGCTTTAACGAAGTTGAAGGTAGACTTTCAGACCTTGAAGATAGCATTGCTGTGAATGAGCATGAAAGGAAGGATCTTCTAAAAATAACAAGAAACCAAGAAATAACAATTCAACAGCTGCAAGATGAAGCAAAGAAAAACAATGTAGGATTGATAGGTATCAATGAAACTGCAGGTGTCAGCACAAATAATATAAAAAAATCTATTTGCAGAAGTAATAGCAGAAAATTTCCCAAGCATGGAAAAATAATTGGACATCTGGGTAAGTGAAGTATATAAAACTCCAACTAGCCATAACCTAAATAAATCTACACCCAGACATATAGTGACCAAACTCCCAGAAATTGAACAAAAGAACAGAATATTAAAAGCTGTGAGAAAAAAAAAGATACAGGGAGGCCCATCAGAATTATGGCAGATTTCTCAACACAAACCATCAAGTCAAGAGGAGCTTGGAGTGAAATATTTCAGGTCCTGAAACAAAACTATTTCCAACCCAGATTGATGTATCCTGCAAAACTATACTTCAAAATTAATGGAGAAATAAATAAAATAAATGGAGAAATAAATAAAATAAATAAAATATCTCCATGATAAAGATCAACTAAAGAACTTCATGATTACCAAACCACCCCTACAAAGAGTTCTAAAAGATATTCTAGAAAGAGACAAAAAAGACCACAACTTTAAGAACAACAACAGAAAGGAAACACAAAGAAGAGCAAGCAATTAAACAGAGAGAAACAAGAGAAACAAACAGCAGGAAAACAACATGACAAAGGTAAACCAATACATATCACTCATAACTGTTAATGTAAACAGACTCAATTCACCAACCAAAAGAACTGGACTGGCAGATTGGATCAAGAAACAAAATCCAACAATATGCTGTGTACAAGAAACACATTTAACTCAAAAGGAAATTCATAGATTGAAAATCAAAGGATGGAAAACAACACTCCATGCAACAGGTACCCAAAAAAAGCAAGTGTTACTATTCTGTTTGCAGACAATGGGAACTTCAAACCAAGAACAATTAAAAGAGTTAAAGAAGGTCACTACATACTCGTGAGGGGAAAACTTTAAGAGGAAGACATAACAATCATAAATATCTATGCATCAAACATGGGAGCATCCAAGTATTTAAGACAAATTTTAACAGACATGAAAAATGAAATAAGCAGCAACACAATCATAACAGGGGACTTCAACACCCCATTGTCACAAAGAGATAGATCAACTAGCAAAGAAATAAGAGAACTAAACCAAACGTGAACAAATGGACTTAGTAAAGCTGTATAGTGTTCCACCCAACAGCATCAGAATACACATTCTTCTCAGCTGTACATGGAACATTCTCTAAAATAGACCATATGCTAGCACATAGGACATGCTTAAGGAACTGTAAAGGAGTTGAAATTATGCATACTATGAGACCATAGTGCAATGAAATTGGAAATCAATGGCAAAGGAAATCACAAGAACTTCATTAACACATGGAAATTAAACAGCACTCTCCTGAACAATCAATGAGTCACAGGTGAAACCAAAGAAGAGTAGTAGCAGAAATGAAGATAACTTTATATTATACAGCATCCAGTGAAATTCCCTACTATCTTATCTATAATTTGGTATTTCCTTTAATGTTTTTGTGTTAACTAATGTGAAGATAACTATGTAATACAACATCCAGTTCTAATTCCCTACTATATTCTGTATAACTTTGTATTTTCTGTATTGTTTATGGCTTTTCTGGTTCATATGTCTCCATTCTTTTGTCTTTAAAATA